>LKNJ01001712.1:0-81741 GCA_002120245.1 Maccullochella peelii
AAACACCTGAATTCAATGATTAAGAGGAGTGACCCAATACTTTTGTCCATATAGTGTATATTGCCTCATAGGTGAATAGATTTGATTAACTCTAATGGGTACTCTTAAATCTTATATCTTATATAAAGAAAAAGCATTAATGGGTGTAATTTAACATGCCATTTCTCAAGAGTGGGCAAATAGCTCACCCCAGTATAAATTAGGAACAATGTAAAGTATGCAGTGTCTTAACAGTTGGCATAAAAAAGGCAAAAAAAAATCCTGGAATTCTTTTTGGAAAAAAAAGTGATATCAAATGACCCATGATTTTCAGGGTAATTTACAGTAGAATTTTTACATAACATTACATCACAAAGATGGTAGATTTGCATAGGAATTAGAACACAGACAACCTATGTAGTTATTATAAAGTCACAGGTAGTCTCATGTTAATAGGACTAGTAATACTTTCCTTTTCAATCAAGAACAATACCTTGCTCCTACTCAGCTGACTGAATTACTGACCATACTGAAAGAAACTGCAGCCAGAATTAACATATCAACAGTTCAGGGCCATACTGTACCTAATATGGAAGTAATTCCCTCAATAGTTGGATAGAACCAGTTTGTACTTAACAAGTTTGGTATACAGTATATACAGTACTTTGTTATGCAAGTTTGGTATCTCTCTCCAGACAATGTGAACTAACTAATTTCAACAAACTAACCTGGAAATAGAGGAGTAAAACTTGGCTGACTTGTCTTGAACTTGAACTGAATGTTCAAGCTCAAAATGCACCGCTGCCTTTAATGGTTAATTATTTATATAGTTAATTATAAATATGCTGCACTTGTCTTAATGGACAATTTTTATTTTATACTTGAGAGTATACAGGTCAGAGTCTTACAATGGAGCTTTACTGACTTTTGTGTCATTTATTTTTGTTATTTATTTTTTCTTATTGACAATATGCCAGTATTTGAATGCCTTAACTGTTACAGTAAGAATTATGGCAAATGAGCCATAGTTGAATGTTTACATTTTTCAAAATAAATTATAGTTATTTTCTGCATTTTTTGGTTTTGTTTTCCCTGCTTAACTGAAAACTTACAGAACTGACCCCAAAACCGAGGTACATACAGAACCGTGAATTTTGTGTACTGTTATACCTCTAGCTTCTACATAACTGACCCAATCCTTCAAAATGTGTTTTTGCCTCAGAGGGCCGAGAGTATGCAGGTTTTCATTCCAGCCAAAGATAACACAAGTGGATCTTCTCAAAAGTTTTAATACTTGAGCACTTCCTGACACAGAAGGTCTGAAGTTTTATCTCTCCTCTGTCATGAGTACTGGCCTCAGAAATGAATAACCTCTAACATTAATGTAGCTAATGTAGCTCTTATATATGTGTTTGTCTGGCTGTGTGATTTTGTGAGTCTGTGTCACATGTTATGCCTTACTCATCAGCTAGGCCCTTATTTTTCCATCACCATGGTGATCCAGTTGATGGAGGAGGTATTTTTCTAATCTGAAGACAGCCTGTGGTCGCCATGAGATCTGTTGTACCTCTCATTTTCCATTCTTGCTGTTTCATGTCTTTCTTCCAGTTCCCTCTCATTTTTACTTTTTTGCCCCTACCTCTGTTAATTAAGAGAGGTGAAAGGGAGCAGAGATTAGTCTCTTGAAACACACAGTGACGAGTCTTGCAAGTTGATCAAAAAAAGTTCTGGTCTGCCTCCTGGAGAGGTGGGTGATACTCAATGAAAGCTTAATGTGACACAGTGGAAACAGACCAGTAATGGTGGAGGAGAAAAATATTTTTTCTTTCTTGATTCACTGTGTTGTTGGCAAAGAAAAAAGCTATTGTGCTCACCAAGCATTGGTCACGTTTAATTGCTGAAAATGACCTGGTCACTCTTGGGGCCATGCAAATTATGTTGGCTTTCAAAAGCAAAGGCAGAAAGTTTGACGTTATAGCATTGCAACAAAACCTATTCGGGAGGAGCTGGTGGTGGGTGATCATTGTTTTACCTTTGACCATAATCTTTTCCCCACATTTCTTTTAACCATAACCAGGATTGTTCCCTAACCTTAACCATAGTGGTGGGAGATCGAAAAAACTTTAGAAGTCAAAGACTTTGTCATGCTGATTGGGTTGCCTGATCAGAATATGGGTAATTTTGTAAAGTAATAGAAGGAGGAACCAGTTGCCATAGGTTGCTCATTAAAGAACAAAGTTAACACCAGCTAAAAATGTTGTTTTGGCGTGGTCAGAGGTGCAGAGAGGACAGTGAAACACTGCTTTTCTACCGACTAAATAATTCTTTAAGTATAAAATGTGTCACTTCCATTCTGTTCAGTGTTTCTGTGATTCATGAATGGCCGAATATGTGCATATCATCAGCTAGCCAAGCAACACAGTGTATCTATGTCAAATGACTCATTTTTATGATTGGTGTAAATAATGTAAGGGATCATTGCCCCTGAATTAAACAGGAAGATGCTTCTTCCACTACAACCAAACTCATGAGATCTTATAAGAGGATTTCTCACCCTCCATTTGTTTCTTTTCATCTGGTAAAGTCAAGGAAAGGTTAGGCACTCGTGTGAGACAATCCACACATTACATTTCCTGGGCATACACTGTGTGGGAAGTATCCATCTGTCTCTTTTTTTTGCTTTTTCTGTTGCTTTTTCTGTCTTTCACAGTTTCTGTTTCTCTGTCTGTCTCTCTCTTCCTCTGTGGTGGAATAACAGGCTTGTCAGTCGCTTCCTTCTAGAGGAGAAAGATGGACTAGGGCTTTGACTCATAATCCATAGCAAACAGCAGCTCATACTGTACTACAAAAGAAATGTCAATCCAAATTAGCAAATTAGAATGAAATGAACTAGAAATAATTAAAGGAAAAAACCCCACAGCAGGAGCCTCACCACTAAAAATCAACATTGGAAGCTGCTATTACTGTAGTCTCTGATTTATTGACAGTTTAGGCCTTTATTTTCAGTGGTCATAAATTGAGAAACAACAAATATAGATTTTAAACTTGTAAGTCAAACTCAATTTTAACTCACATTTAATTTGTCAAGAAATTATGGATTTGGGCTTTAAAACAAACAAAAACAAAACATTGAAAACTTCTGAAATGACAAAGCTAATACTTTCAAAAATAATTCAAGCTTAACTTTTTACAGACTTGAAAAGGCTGAAGAGAGTGAGAAGAGTGAGACAACTGTAATTCTGATGCCAAAGTTTGGATATGTAGTTGTTATTAAGAACACTGTATACCTGATAGAAAATGAGTTTTGGTTTAGACAACTAATTAAAAATTTTTTTAGCGAGGGGGGTCCAGGGGCCTGCTGTCCTGGAGAAAAAGCCTCCAGATTCATTACTGCAAGTATGTTAGGGTGTGTGTTCACAGATTGGAAAATTCAAAATAATTAGTTGCCCTAGCAGTATGTTACTCTGCATTTTCTATACAAATAATTCATACCAAATTCATGTCGGAAAAGTCAAAAGTATGGCTAACTGCCAAAAAAAAGTGCTCGCTTTGTAAGTACATGACATAGAAAAAAATCAACTCGGTACAGCTGTTCTGCTCTTCAAATTTAATGTATTTCTGATACCTTGTGCATTATATATGTATGTATTCTTTATCTCTGCGATATGTGTCTGCTCGGCCTTCTGGGTTTTTTGGGAGGCTTCCTGAAAAATCTCCGTCTGGTTGGATTCAATGGTGGATCATCATCAAAAGCTGACAAATACAACTGAAATTCAACTTGTAACTAATAAATCTCCAAACTCACGTTTCTTCTTCTTCTTCTTCTTCTTCTTCTTCTTCTTCTTCTTCTACTTATTTATTTTTAACTAACAAAAATAGGAGTAGGAGTAATAGTAATGTTCAGCGAGCTGGTCTCTGGTGTGTCTGCTACTTAAGTCTTTAGCTAGACAGATGTTGGAAATTGCAATTATATTCTTCCTCCACATTAGGTTGGTTGGGTAAGCATCTGGGGGCACCTTACAGAGCAGTTTGTGAGTGTGAGGAGAGAAAATGGCATTTCTAATTGGTACTTAGAGGAAACAGGTTGCCTGGCTGTTTCAATGTAACCACCATAGGAATGGAAAACATCTTATTTAACAACTGAATCGATAGCTCTCGCACTCTGTCTGTAACTTTGATTTATCAATACCAATGTATGCACACACACACACACACACACACACACACACACACAAAGGCAGACCTTTGTGCAGACAGGGTTGGTAATTGGTACTATAGGTACATGTCCTGTATTTTGTAGTTTGTTCCTAAGTTAATCAACTCTTAAATGTAAATTCAGACATACATCTACATCCACTTATTTGTACAAGATTATATGCTGTAATAAGAGAATGCGTATATGTGTGTTCATGTGTATGTTATTAAGTGTGTACCATATATCAGCCAAATACTTCATAATTAGCTTTGCTATACACAACATAATAGTATACACATTTATCTGACCACTTACGAATAAAAACATTTCTACAGAACAGACATTTATTGTAAATGTTCATACCATACTGGCCATGTACTCAGTTGCAGTACATGTGTCCGTGTAGTCAGATATCATTGAAAACTGGGAAAGCAAATCAGCCCAGACAACTTGCTCCTCTGAGACTGCCAGGTGTTCCAGTTGGCGAGACGTGCTCACTCCAGCATGTACTCGGTCTGCCAGGGTCTCCTCCCAGCTGAATGTGTCCAGTACACCTCCAAAGAAAGTCCCAGTGGGCCTCATGACACAGTGCCTGAGCCATCTCAACTGTGGAGGAGCAGTAGACAAAGATGTTTTGAGATTTCTGAGCTTGTTCTTTCATTCAGAGTGAGGGCAATAGATCAGACACTATACTGCATGCAATATGTAGAGACTTACATTTGCACCAAGATTTTATACTGCTAGTCATACAGTTTGTCCGCTAGCATTAATGCCAAACTCACAAACTTATGGATTCATGTATGAGTAGATTTAACAAGGTAAAGAAGTTTAGAAGAAGTAAAGAAGTTTATTATGATGTGATGGTTGATTTTGTTATGTTTGTATGTGTGTACACAGTATATCTGTCGATGTCTGTTTAAACTCTGTCTTTTATTTCAGTTGAATATTTGGCTCACATAAACTGAATTAATTTGTTTCAATGCAGAAACATGCCAGTCCACAAAAGAAAATTACCACCTCAAATCTTCATGAGACTTTAAAGCAAAAAGTTTCTAAGAAACACAATCATTTGAATAAACAAGTATACTGCTATGAGTTATTCAGACCATATTAGCATTTGTTAGGCAGTTACAGCCTCACAATCATCAGTATGCTTAAGATACCCATTGCATTTGGTACCTTGCTGTTGCTAGTCTTTGGTTTTTGATTTTCTTTTTTTAGTGAAAACAACTGTGAGAAAAAAACCCTCTGAAGTTAACTTTTTGAGCCTGAAAATAATGAGCTCTCATGCTGGGAAGTTCCTGACACCTTTTTGTTCTCAGAAAGGTCCTGAGTCATATTTAAGATCATGATTCACAGCCACAATTCAAGTCGCTCTCTTTCAAATGACATGACAGAAGATGACGTATGTACGTCAGATCCATCTTTTATATGTTTCTTATGTAGGACCTCTTATTTTTGCTTATACTGAACTTAAGTTTTTGTTCACTCAAGGCTTTTTTTTGCTGTGAAATTCTCAATTAGAGTTGCCACCCTCTGTGTCAGAATTTTTTATGTTTTAATCCCAGTGGGATACAACTCAACTTTAATGATCTCTCTTTCTCTGTCGCAACATGATATAATGAAGGGCACATCTCTCTTTTCAGTAAGAAGCTAATGATGTTTGTGAATTTATTAAATGAGACAAGAACCAGCAGCATGCATAGTGACATGGCCACTTGCTTTAAATCGTCAAGACGTTGTAGTTGCCTTTGATGGCAATGATTTTATGTCTGTAGAACTGTTGCTGTGCCATTGAAGAATTAAAGTGCTTGATTTTCATGGAAATACCTCATTGGTCTACTGGCCCAATTCACTGTAGATCCCAACGCCAATTGTAAACTACAGTACATACTACTGTATATATGGTGGGGTTTTAATGTTGTTTGCATCATATATCTTGCCTTAGTCGACAGCAATGATGTATCCCATTAGCCTCTACACTAATATCACATTTCCCATTGGTTACCATTAAAGTTTGAGAAGCCAATTTGCTTGTAAAAGTACAAGATCATCTTTTTTGCTTATCAGTTATTATTCTTTTATGAATAAAAACATAGTTCTTTAAAAAAACGTAATTTCCAGATTGTTTGCAACAACTTGTTGGTCTAATTGCCTGATTTTTCATTAACATGACTCAAGTCACAGCTCTAAATGCCATGGAACTGCTTTTAATGAGAGTCTATGTGTTCTTTGTGTACGTTTATCCTTTGACACCTGTGTGTATGCATGTACATACACCCGCATTTTTCTGCCACAGTGGCCAACACCGCTGCCCCAGCTTCTCAGCCTTTATAAAGCTGTAATTATGCTTTGAATTACCATTTTTGCGAATGCTCAGTGCAAGGCTGCCAGCAGTGACAACTGGCATTTCCAATCAGGATAGTTCTTTTTCATTATTGCTCTGTCCTCTGTTTAACACAGCAGTAAAGTAGGTTAAAGTGATATAAAGTGCTATGCTTGGCACCATAGAGTGAATCCCTGGGAAAGACTTGAAGTTAAAAAAAGTGAATATACATATATAGTATATACTGTATGCATATACAGTTACTTACTCCTCATGTCTCTCTGTCACTCTCTCTACCCTTCACAAACGCACAAACACACACACAACTGCTATGCATTTTACAGCGTGCGGTACATCGAGCAGCATTTCTCCTAATAATAATAGACTCAAGCAATAACTGCAGGTGGTGTACATGGTTGTCACGGTGATGAATGGTCTCCAGGGCAACACAGGAAGTCCATCTGGGAAGAAATCTGAAAGAGGAAGTAGATAACAGTGACTGAGGAGACACAGTCGCTACCTGATTTATTCATCCTCATCCATCATCTAAAACTATTGGTTTCCACAATGAGTAAATGGCCAATAAACTATTTTGGGCTTTTATGTCCAAAGAACAGAAGTAACAACAAAGTATAAGCTCATATAACAAGAAAATCAGCCAAACGTTTTGGCTCTTGAAATGAGAAAACCAAAAATAGTAGCTTCAATTGAATCTGAGACCAGCAGCTACAAATAAAACTGGTTAAGCATAACTTTTTGTCTCTTTCATTTTTTCCCTCTTTTGTTATTGCTTTTTCTTCTTTCCCTTCTTCTTTCCTCTGCCAGTATGTTCTTCCCTGCAATCTCCACCACACCCACAACACTCGTTTTTCTCCTGCTCTTTCAGAAAGCAGTATCCAGAAGCGTTCAAGTCCTGTTAATGACTTTAGTCATCTGATGTTGCACGGGTTATCAGAGTGGATTCAGTAAGACAGTGAATACCGTCATGGTGATTTTCATGTAGCCCGCTAACATTTCTTTGTACCCACACACTAATCTGTATGTGTATAAGATACTGCGCATGCATATTTTTTTTTCTGTTCTCACTTGCTGATAAGTAAACAGCTCAGACTTCTGCTAACATGAAGATCAAAGGGATTTTTCAATGTCATGCTAAAAATTGCTCTTCCTGTGTGTCTGTGGGTGAGGGCTTTTGTGTGCATGTCTGCACATGTAGAGTATGTGACATATGAGTCAACTAAAATCAAAGGAAACGGGGATCATGCAATATGGAATCAGAATATGTTTGTGTTAAACGAGGCAAATTAATTGGCAGTGATGCTTTGAAGAGTAACAGAGAGAGAGACAGCCAGGTTGTATTTTAACATATGAAATATTCATATGCACAGACTGGTCATCACTTATGCATATGTACGATTTAAACGTTTTTGTAGGATTCAGATAAGACCACTTGTAAAACCAATGTGCAGTATTTGTTTTGGTGTATAGTGAGTTTCAGGTCATGAAATAGCAAATAAAATACCTAATATTTGTTTTTCAAATTGGTTTGATCTAACATAAAGGAAAACAAGTAGCTCCGAGATTTGCTCAGTGTTAACGTTGGACATGCCATAAAGTGAACCCCCATTTTAGCACATTTACATGCAGGAAACTGAACATACAGTCAGGTGAGCGGTCAAAGGAAAAACCTGAATAAATGAGTGGAGAAAATATAACAAATGCAGATTCTTCCATACAGGGCCTGGCCAATAATGGTTTGAAGAGAATGAAAATGTCATGTGCTATGACCTTCACAGTCACCAGATGTTGAGCACTTGTGACTTTGGAGTGACGTGTTAGATGGACACCAAAAGGAAATATCTTTTGGAGGAATAGTGTTCGATCTCCCCAGTACATTTTCAGAGACTTGTAGAATATTGGCCAAGGAGCATTCAAGCTGTTCTGACATCTCGTGGTGACCCAACACCTTTTATGTTGGGTTGTCCTTTCATTTGTCACCAATCTGTACATAGAAATGACAGTTTCAAAATGTTGGTTTCTGTTAACTGTCCCTCCTCTCATGTCTGGAAGAGAATGCTGTACTTTTTGCTTTGCTGTTTTCAGGAGAGCATTTTTGTTTTGTTGCACCTGCAAAACAGCACGCCTTGGCGTTTTTAACATAATGGTGATGAGGAAAAAGTTTGCTTACTTATTAATCAATTTTTAAATTCATTATACTGAGAAAGCCTGCCTGTGAGCATTTACTACACCAGAAATCAGATGTCAGTGCACTCCTGAGCTGCTGCATAACAATATTTTCATTAAGCTGCAGTGTGAGGAAGTAATGGTTCTCTAAAACGCTGCTCTGGTGATAACAACATTTCTGTGTGGGTTTTATTCATTTATAGATATAAAGGTCATCCAGTACCTTCACCCAACTTTTTAAATTGTTTACTCTAGTCAGGTATTTTATACAGTTTTAGTCTGTCAGCCCATTGAAGTTAGTGCCGTTGTTGCTCTAAGAATCCCAAATTATTACTGGTGTAGTTAGAGAATCAGAATCAGAATTTATTGCCAAGTAGGTTTTCACATACAAGGAATTTGCTTTGGTGTATTGGTGCATAAATAAGCATAGTAAGCATAAATATATAAAATAAAGTCACTAAAAAGCAAGTCAAGAATACAAATGCAATATAGAGAATTTAGCAATAAAAAAATGTGAAGAAATATAAAATCAAATAGAATAAGATAAAATTAGAAAAAACTGTACAATAATATGAAAATGAAGAGCTGTACATTTTGTGCAGGATGTGCAAAATATTAACTGAGGGATGTGCAAAAGTTCACAGTATGCAGTGTGTCTTGGGGCTTAATAACGTGTAGTGCCCTTTGGGCTTTTGGGGGAGGGTCAGAGTCACAGGGGGTTCCCGGGCCTTGTTGATGAGGCCAGCTGCAGACAGGAAGAAACTGGTCTTATGACGTGAGGTTTTGGTCCTGATGGACTGCAGCCTCCTGCCGTAAGGGAGTGTTCTAACTGTTACTAAACAACAACAAAATGCTGGCATAATAAAATGTCTCCATTTGTGACCATTCATGTATACAGCCACGCTCTGTTTTCATCTCTTCATCTGTCTGTGTAAGCATTTAACGCTATCCATCAGTCAATTAATCCATCTCCTTATGTCAGCAGTGCCTTTTCCATTAACATCTGATCTGATGTCAAGCTCAGACACAGGGCCTTCAAATCAGGCCCTGATATTTTTGATGGGAGAGGAGGTTTGGACTTTTTCTAACTCACTTGTGTGTGCTGAGCTCTCCTTTATCTTTACTTGAAGTATAGAGTACATAAAACAGAATTTGAATAGGAAAGATTAAAAAGGGGGGTACAGAGGCTATAATGCAGTTTTGAACAAAGCCTATACGGTAGACTTAGGGTAAGATGTGTCACTCAACAGCTCTCTGAGATTAACACTAGAACTGACAAGATTACATACGGAAAAGTGACATTCTGAAGTGAAGTTCTTCTAGAAGAAAGCTGGGGCGTAACTAGACTATATACTCTATTGGTGTGAATTGACAGGTCAATGGAAATGTCTTCTCGCTGCTTTTATTGCTGACTTTATCTATTTTATTTAGCATTTTGTTTGAATATAGAGTTTCAGAGACGGAGACCAAGACAGAATTAGGGGAAGGTAAAACCAAATACAGGAACTTAGAAGATGAAGGGCTGACAACGGGGAAGCGCTAGCTGGGAAGGAAAGTTGCTTGGTTATGTCACTTTGTGATGACAGGCTGAGTGTCACCACTGGGCACTCTGCCTCATTCCTCTGGAGAGACTGACACTGACACTGACACTGACACAGGGACAGGGACTGTCACCTCGCCTCACCCCTCTTCTGGCCCTGTCGTGTATGTGCGTGTGTGTATTTTGCTTGTGTGTACATGTGCTTGTGTACACCGCTGAACACGCCAGTGTTTCCATTCCTTCATTTGTGTGTCATGCTTGTTGGTGCTCCTGTTAGTTTGTGTGCAAATGTATGTGTGCTCATGTCTTTTAGCAGTGACACAGTGTAACGGCACAGGGCTAAGCTGGTCACACACTGACAGTTGTGAACTCTCCCTGAGGACACACATGCAGAGACCAGTTTTCTGTTACTCACAGCCCACTCTCCCTCCTTGGAGCTATGCATGTAGTTTGGATCCACTCTTATTTATTGCAGTGTAGTACTAAGTACATTCTTTTCAATGCATTTTAAATGTTTTGTACAGTGCCAATAAAAAGTATTCACCCAACTTGAACTTTGAATTGCAGTGAAATAATTAGGCTTTTATGACACAGAACAACAGAAAAAGAAGAAAGCACAGCAACAGGTATAGGATGATAATCAGCAAAACAGTCTGGCTTGAATTCTGAATAGTCTCTCCTCATCTAAATTTTTATTTTATTGAGAGCGAATAACAAACATTCCTTCTGCTTGTTTCTGGGATTACATTAGCCACACAAAAAGAGCTTATGACTTCAGAATGCTTGAGAAAAACAAAATAATTAGCTTTAACTTAACTGTATAAGAGCTGGATGCTAAACAGCCCACTTATGGAAGACAATACGGCTTAACTGCAGCAAAAGGTGAAAAGGTGAAACACAGAAATTGTTTTTTACACACACACATCATTTGAGATGATGGTGTCTCTGTGGAAATGCGCATGTATCGTGTATGTATGTGTCTGTGTGTATCTGTACTACTGAGTGGTAGCTAATGGACAATGGAAACAGTCCATTAGATTTCTACCAAAGTTGAAAATCTCCTGTAAAAGAGGAAGATCAGCTAATTGAAAACACTTAAATGAGAACACTTAGCACTATTATTCACTTTTCCCATTTCATATATTTTTGCCTGTCACAGCAGCTGACTTACATTTAATTTAACATAACCAACATAATTTAATAACCAACATAACGTGGTAAAAATAATGATACTTGATGAAGTGAAGTGATTTTAACCTCACTTGGCATCTGTATACTGTCTGCCCTTAGAATATTTTGTTAGAAAACTCACACCAAGGCTGGATTTACCAAGGCACAAACAAATGATTGTTTTTTCTGTTTATGGCAGCATGTGATCCCCTCATGGTTGAATATAGATATACCCATAGCTCCGATGGAATCAAATCACTCGACTAAACCTGTTCTGTGTCTCAAAGCATTAACGTTAAGATTCTCCTATATGCAGCTTATGATGCTGAGCTGACTGCTAGAAAATCCACCAGTCATAAACTTAAATGGGAATTTAATAAAATAAAGCTCTCCATTTATCTCTCTGCTTCTACCTCTCTCTCAAGAGTGCAGCTTTTTCTCTGAAACAGCCGCCTGTTGAGCTGTTGTCTCCTGAAGTTTGTCTGAGTTATCTGGTAACGAAATGCACTCTTCTCCTGACTAATGCAGACATCAGTAAGAGGGTTGTGGGGTGTGTGTGTGTGTGTGTGTGTGTGATGCACGCGCACACAGTTGCATCTCCTGTTAAACTCTGTCTGTGCCCATGCACTTGCTTGTCTGTGCATGTGCTTGCTTTTGCACACATGCGAATATATTTGTGTGTGATTATCAGTGTTGGGGAGTAATGCATTGCTTAGTATAATGTGTTACAGTAATGTGATTACTTTAGTGTTAGGGATTACAGTAGTACAGGAGTACAGTAAATACAGTAAATCACCTCCACTGTGTGTCAGGGTGGCAGGGATCTGAAATGTGATTTTGGCCAACTTTAAGATGGAAATTATTGATATACAGTGGAGCATATTTAAAGTAGCCTATGTCAAGTCACAGATACCATTAGTGCCATTAGAAATGTGGTCTAAATTCATTGCATTCAGTTTGGGCAACATGTATTTTGGTGCATGGTGCATCATTGTGTATTTGTAGCTTGTTTATAGATAGAAATGTGAAGTGAAGATGTCATTGTCTCATTCTATTTCAAACACTTTATAACACTTTACTTGCTGTTTTCTTTCACTCATGCACTGTTACCCTCCCTCTCAGCACCATGCTTTCTTTTCGCCCCTTGGAGGTTTCTCTTCCTGTCTGTCCCCCACTTTATGACACCCTCTCACCTCTCCCACCATTGTCCTCTCTCTTTCCCTCTCCGCTCTGCGTTCATCACCCTGATGTGCTGAAAAGCAGAGAAGAGAAATGTGTTTTCATTTCCAAGCTCTTTACTTTTCTCTCCTCCTAGGAGAGAACACTGATGAAGTGGCAGCAACACCTGCCTTTGTGTGTCAGTTTGTGCGCTTGTGTTTGTGTGTTTGCATCTGTGTGTGTGAAAGTGTGTGCGTACTTCAGCTGAAGAGCAAGCTTGCTTATGCTGTATAAATTTAGTTAAGTGAACACTCATGAGAATGAAACATAGAGTCCTTCCTTCTCACGGCTGGAAGGCTTATAGATAAACACGCACACACACACGCAGTCACACACACAAGCTCTTAACTGGTTGCTCTTTAAGAAGCGAGAAAAGAAACTTAAGCCCCGTCTCTCTTGCCATCTGTTAGTGTGCAGGCAAAACCCACTCTCCCCCGCCCTCTGCAATCTGCTGCATCACACACACACACACACACACACACACACACACACACAGTCACTCAATCTCAAATCTGAGACACAATACATACTCACCCTTGCTCCCACTCACACGAACACATTCAGATGCAATACCAAACATTTTGCTAAGACTTGAGACACAATATAGCCCTACTCTACCACTACACGCACACACCCACACCCGCACACCCCCACACACATAACCGTCCCACACCTACACAGGCCCACTTCTTGTATCTTTATGTAGCTCACTCTGTGTGTGTGTGTGTGTGTGTGTGTGTCGCTCTCCTTTCTGGAGCCCACGGACAGACAGGAGGGAGAGGAGCATGATGGCGATGCTTAACGATTGATCTTATTAATGTTAAAGAGGAGACATGTCTGCTTATGATGTTTATCAAATCTTCCTGACAAACACTATGATCCTGACAATGGCTCCACTGGGAAGGAGGGTGAGCTGAAAGAATGAAAATAAAGCAATGGAGAAAGAGATGCTGGTGGGAGATGGGGGTGAGAAAAATAAAGAAAAGAAAATATTCTGTAGATCCACAGAGATAATCAACGAAAATAAGAACCGAAAGAAACTGCAGTTTATTTTTTATCCACTGTTCTTTCTATAGTAAATGGTTTGACTTCCAACTTTATTCAGCTTTATGCTTTATACAAACACTGTCAGCTTTGAGAGCTCATCTCAGAGGGCACAGTAGCCATCTAAACACAACTGGCTGTGAATCTGAGCATTTCTATTTCTGAACATCTTTGTACTGCATAAAAACACGTTTAACATGACAAGTCTTCAAAGTTCACCAAATACAATCGCTGTCGCACGTTAGACAATGGTACATGGTCTCTCCGTCACCAGATGGTTTTATTTGCCTTAACTTAACTGTACCATGGTCATGTTCAAAACAGTTACATACAGGTCATTTAAGACCAAATTATGCTTCTCGCATCCACATAGCTGTGCCAGTCTGCCAAGGTCAGTGTGATATGAATTTTGTCAATTTCTCATGTCCACAAGGATCCATGCAGATGCCCAATATTTATAACCATGCAACTGTACATACCTAAGCATACACTCACAGTTACAAATTGTTATCCAAGTGACCCGTGAGGTGCATTAGACTAGTGACAGATTAATATACTGTATATACCATGTATTTTGTTTTTGACTGCACATGTGTGGAACTTATCTGAATGTAGTGCATACAAAACTGCGTCTGCTATCCATGTTCATTTTGGGGTATATCAGGGACGGTGTATCTAGGCTATTCCTCTCAGACAGTTCAATTGGCAATTGGACAGATAGTGAACCATTAATGATACATTTGATACACTGCAATTAAGAGCTCATTCGATATGAATTAATGAAAAATACCAATGTTTTCTCAAAGAAACTCTTTATTTCAAATATTAAGAAAAGAAAAATATATATGTTCATTCCAACAGTTGTGAACAATAGGAATGTGTTACACAGGGCAATGTTTTGGGTATCCTCCAAGGATGCATTTCCATTGAAACTCTGCCAGCTGGACGCCAGTATCATCCTTTTAAATCCAGATTTTTCTACAACATTACAGTATACGCTTGCATGTCCTGAATTATTGCCTTATGGGTTAGACATTAGCATGAAAGAAGTTAAAATGCAATCGGTGTGTAAAACACACGCACATCTTTTTTGAGTCCAAAAAGCACGTACTATCTATTTCACAAGGACTTGCAACACTATAGAATGCTCCAGATCAAAAACAGTTCCCGTAAACACCTTATAGAGTTTTGCCTCTAAACTTTGACATTTACATATCACATCAATATACATGTTTTACTGTGCTTAAGATGATTAGGGCCGAGTCTATTCTGTTGTAGATAATGGGTGATTGGTACCAAGATTGTGATCCACAACTGCTTACAGGATGCAGAAGTGACAACTTGTCCTGGTTATATAATGTACTGGAGTACATCTAAAGAACCACTAGAGGGGAGCACATAGAGAATAAATGTCGGCCAAGCACTGAACCCTGAGGTATAACCCTGAATAACTAAGGCCTTCGCTAAAAGTCCCAACAGAGAGGTAGGACTTGAGCCAGCTGAGATCTGTCCCGGTGATATCAATACAGTACTGCCTTAAATGGGTCGCACAATCAGTGATGCCAAGTAAATGGTTAAGTCATAACTCAACCATCTCAAGTCCATGGGCCTAACCTAGATCCTAGAGAGAATGTAACAGTTAATACCAGGACAAATTGAAGCAGTAAAATGCTCCAGAATCTAAAATGAAGGAAATGCTTTGCTCATTCTTCCACTTGCAGAAAATGTTTAAATAAATACCACAATGTTTTGAGTTCCACGTCCAGGGCTGAGTTCTTTAGTGTGTGTCAAGCCCTTTCTTCATTTTTGATTCTTTTGCATTGCCTGTGTTTGAGCAGAACCTGACTGAATTGTTCTGTGGTGCAGAGGACTTCTGATTTTCTCATTAATAAAATGTTCCCATTTGAAATAGGGGATCAAAATAGTCCACAAAACCGAGAAGCACACTGGTAAGACATAATAAGCCAGCCTAATATTGCGACTTATGCAGAGAGAGTGAGGATTGTGGGAGGTTTGTGTGACAATAAGCAAGTGTGTTTGTGTACCTATATGTGTTATTATTATTTCTGATCTCATCCTCATCTCATAAAAGAAGGCAGAGGGAAGCAGGCATTACTGTAACTTTATCCTCATAACAAAATGAGCCTGCCTTAGTCCACTGAGCCACACTGGAGCTGTTGAAGCCTGGTATCTGATTAAAAATAAGAATATTCTTTCCATATGGTTTCTAGCAGAGAGATTGACAGTGAAAGGTAGATGCTTGAAGGTGTTCCTCTGGGGCCAGTTGACAGCTATATTTATTCTTGGCTATTCTCCACAGACATTTCTATTGAGAGCTTTCTAGGGAAATACATAGTTGACAGATATGCATCAGTGACTTCAGTCATATGCAGATGACAGATGTAAAGGGTGAATGGCTGGCAAGGCCAAAGGGCAACAGCCAACCCTGCCAAAATCAATCTCAGTGAATCTCACATCGAAAAACCAAGATATTTACAATAAAAATATAGGCTGCTTAGCACAAATCCATGAACAAATCACATGGCAGGATAGCCTGCATGTAAGCAAAATAGTGATAAACAAAATAAAGCAGCGACACTCTGTCTCTACCCTCAATGAACCTTAGTTATACAGTAAATTTGGATTTGTTAAATTAATTGAATTTTTATCATCAAAGCCAGCAAATCTCAATCTGTTGTTGCGAATTTTAGTTTATACTGTGCCATAGATGAAAAAACAAAAGAAGGACAGAGTACTGTATATCATGTGTAGGTGTATTTAGAATCTGTATTTGGGTTTACTGCTGACTGCACTCTTGGTGTTGCATGTGGGAAAAAAAAAATCAATGTATTTCAAGAGAGAAGCATTGTTGCTCCCTGTTGGTCACATTTATTTATTCATACATCTTGAATCCGCACTGCACATAGAGAAAATTGGATAGACAAGTTGTTCTTTACAATGTGGCATTTTTCAGCATCAACTTGCCATTTTTAGCTATTTTTAGTTAGCCACTCGCTAATGCCAGGAGGCGCCAATGAGCAATGGGCTGTAATTTGAATATGTGTAGGAGGTGATGAGGGCATCTCTTTCGCATGCACTGTGCAACAAATCATTCAATGTCTGTGGCAATTGGAATGTGATTTTTTTTTACCAATCATGGCTACAACAACCAGATGGAAAGAATATCCCTCATCTGTGGTGAGCAGATCCAGGCCAGAATCTCTCTCTCTCTCTCTCTCTCTCTCTCTCTGGCTCTCTCTCTCTCTCTCTCTCTCTCTGGCTCTCTCTCTCTCTCTCTCTCTATTTCAAATGGCATTAGCCATTGAATGCACAGGAGGTTAACATCATGTGCCTTGATTGACTGGTTGACAGCCTACATGGGTCAGCATTTTATAAGAGACTTGTTTGAGACCCAGAAGTGGTCCATGGGAAGAATAAAATGAGCCCCTGTCGTCACAGTGGAGAAACAGAAGATGTTTTTTCTGTGATGCTTCAGAATAGTTGGCATAAATCAATAAATTGCCTATAAGTAATTATATAGGCTCCTCTGCCTAAGACAGATTGATCCATGCTTATGGGTCTTATGGGTCGCTCTCAAAATCAAATTACAGACCATAGAATCCATAGAAAAAGATCTTTCTTTTCCCGTTATTACGAGTATTTGGGTATCATAGTGGCAGCAATATGCTGCCGTAATTGTTTATGACATGTTGTCTTGTTCTGATACCAATCACTATCAATGAATTTGTCCAATACTGTTTTCATAGTTAATAGACAATTGTTTCCAGTAAAGACTTAAAAGACCATGTCCTTGTCTTCAACCTTTATTGAAAGTGTGTTCAGGTCACTGCGTGTCCACTTACGGGCAGTGAGGGCAGAAGACTACAAAAGGCTTCTACAAACCAATATGTTTATGTTACATGTAAGTCAATACACTGTCCTCACAAGGAGCTAAAACTGTGTTTTAATTAAGTTGATTTCTTGCACCCAGTAACAACAAATACACACCCACTGCAGGATTTTTTTTTATGTTGAAGCAAAACAAACTCATAATTATGATTTACTTGGAAAAAAAACAAAACAGATGGCCATAAGACATGAACAGATATGGAAAAGAGCAGACGAATAAAGGAGAAACATGGAAAGTCATTGACAGACAGGTGAAAAGACAGCTGATATACAGATATACAAGCATGCAGTCAGGGAGCCAGGCAGACAAATAAGTAAAGGACAAGCAGTGCTGCTGCATAAAAACTGAACATAAATATTGTAGAACAGAAAGAGCATCCATCGAGTGTAAAGAAGAACATCAAGTTCTTCACAGTCAAAATCCTACACAGTTAGTTAACAATCACAATATACAGCTCAGGAGATCCCATCAGGAATAAAAAGCAACTATTATATTAAATAAAATATTTTGCAACTTTCTCCTTATTTACCAACCTGAATTACGTTTTGTTTGGGTCTGAGATACTGCATCTCTTGACTCTCTCTCCCTCTTTGTTTTCTGTTCTTTCACTCTCTAACCTCTTCCATCTCTTTCCCCTCTCTCTCTCTCTCCTTCTGTTTGCTTTGATGTCTGAGCGTTCAGGGCCCTCACTGCTGAATTAGTATTCCCTTCATGATTATTGTCTGATGAGGGTTTGGGGGGTGGGTGTGCAATCGGTAAACTGTGTGTAAACTGGAAATGGAAAAGTTGACGTTGTCTCCTTGGCCCCGTTCACACTTCAACTAAAAGTGGAAGAATTCAGAGTCTTTTGGCTCTAACATGTAATGCAGATGAAATACAGTACATACTGTACATATATGCTTTATATACTCCCTTATGGGTGTTGTCAAATAAAAGTGGGATCCAAGGATATTCTGACCTACATGTGACTAAAACGGAAATGTTGCTTTGATATAATACAGTACTTTGGCAGCTCGCCTTGATAAGTTTAAGTGAGAACAATAACACAAGAGAAAACAAACCTATAACAAACAGGAACTATCACACAGAGAATCTGTAGGGTGGACTATTTTAGTAAAAACAATGGATATCCAACTATTACTTGGGTCTGACACAATGTTTTTAGTGCTTTTAGTCTGCCTTGAATATTCTGGTGGCCTTTTATGAGGACAGCATCTTGTTTCTGCCTTTCTTAGTTGAGCTTGTCTACCTACTGTAGCTGAATTTTTATTATGGCAAAGATTAGAATATTGCTACAATGACAGGGGATATACATATTTTGAAATAGATATAGGATATCATCACTGACAAAATACAAGACGATTAACAGTGAGGGTATAGAGTAAACACTGAGGCTGAGTGGGTGAATTGCAATGTGTAGTGGCATGATGGGTTAGGAAGATCATTTAATTAGACCGTCTGATTTGACAGAGAGAAATCACCTGTCAGCATAGCATGGCAGAGTCAGCTGAGCATTCAGATGGGAGATTTGCAGGTCTGAGATCAGCTGGACATCAGCTGATCAGTGTGCTGTCATGGACGAACTCTGGCTAACTTCATATTTGCATGTCTTCTTTGGTCTGTCTCAGTTTGTTGGTCTTTATTTCTACCTTTTCCCACTTTATGTCCAGTTTGTCCTTCTGTCTTTCTGTCTCTCTTCTTCTTCTAGTCAATCATTTTTGGAAAACACATTTAATACATGAAGAAAACGTTTGAATTGCAGAGTTGAAATTATGCTCTATCAGTATGTAAGCACTTCTATTGATTTATGTGTCTTGCAACCCTGGGGTGGCATGCGTCCTTGTAGAGTCAATGATTAACACTTCAGTCAGTGAGGGCTGTCGATATCTGGTCTGGACTCAGTGTCAGGACTTTTGACATTTGGATTCGATGTAAAAAAAATCGTTACTTGTCTTCTGTTTCTATTTTGTAGTTAATTTCACTTCTTTTACCTCCACCAAGTCCTAATTCTTCCTTCTCTCTTCCATGACAAAAGCATTACATATTAATGGAACCGACTGGTTGGAACATTATCATGCGTTCATTAAGTGTAGGGAAGTGAAACAGTGTTGGTTATGGTGACTAAGAGTGTGGTCAAGGACAATGGTGTTATTATAAGGTTGCTGACAGGATATAATAACATTTCACACATGATACACAATAGAAAACATGTTTGCATTAATTACAAATGAATGCCTTTATAAATCAAAGAGGAAGATAAATGTTTATTCTTCCTACTGCCAGTTTTTTTTTTCTCCATGTAATTCGGTTTGGAAACTTAATTTTTTATGAATTGAGCATCACTGACTTCTAAGAAATCCTGCTGATTTGATGAAATCAGAGAAACCAGGCTCCCTTCACTGCTTCCTTCTGCCTTTGTTTACATTTTTTTTCACCCTTCTTACCTTTTCTTCTTCTCTATTCACATCCTCCTCTGCTGCGTCATGCCTCTTTTGTCTAATTTTCCTCCTCTTCATCTTGATTTGTCTCCTCTTCCTCCACCCCCTCTTGCTGAACTAAAAACCACAGATGGATGGCCAACCACAGCAGAGTGGTGAGAGAGTCAGGCCGTCTCCTGCTTTAGCCTCCACTGTATCTGTGTCATGTCTCTCAGGCCTGGCCTCAGATGCCAGAAGGAAGAAGACCTGAAACTTCCACATGCGTGTATGTGTGTGTGTGTAAACATGTATGTACAGTAGCCTGCATTTCTTTTTTAACTCACCAGTACATTTTGAACATTAAATACATGCCAGGTGTATGTTTGTCTGCCAGTGAACAACTACAGTGTATGCAATTTTTCAGTGTTCACAAAAGCCAAGTAAGGGCATTTCTCTCCCACAGTGCCAACTGAAAAGCTTTAATATTGACTGAAATACTGTATGACTCTAATCCTTACAATAAACCAATCAGCTAAATGTTTTCCTTAACTAACAAGCCAAGCAAGCAAACAAACAAATAGTAGCCTAATAGAGTTATAATCAAGTCAAATCAATTTTATTTAAATAGCCCAATATTACAAATTACAAATTTACCTCAAGGGTCCTTAGACCCTCTGATACAAATTTAACATTAACTGTCATGACCAAGCTTTTTAGCAGTGCACAACTTAAATCTGCACTATTCAATATTTTTTGAATATTAAACTTTTAACAGATTACTGTACACCCTGTTCAAAAACATCCTAAAACTCATTCATTTTCTGCATTATCTTATGTAATTCATGTTTGGTACTGTAATGCATTGAGCACTGCATGTCTTTTTTTTTTATATCGGTGTATTGTGTATCTCTTTTGCTCCCCTCTCCATTGTTTTCCTTGCTCTGTTTTATCATTGCCTAGCGCTCTGTGATGTGTTGTTTTGAGAGGTGCTGATAACTCTCAGTTGGCTTCGCTTCCTCATGTGAAAGAGTCGAGAAAGACCAGCCTTCGCTTCCCCAACAAGACTTTCTGACTGAGCAGAGGGTTTTGTGATCATAGAGCTTTTCAGAATTTAATCAACATCTGATTGCTTCTTTGACAGCCTAGTTCACACTGATTTTTTGCAGCTTCATTTGCAGGGTAATACAAGTTTCATGAATCATTAATGAGTCAACGAGAACAGACAACTTCCGATTTTTTGGCTCTTAATTAGGGGTATTTATTGGGCTCAATGTAAAAGTATGTTAAAATATTGACAACAGTAACAAAAGACCTACTTTTGCATGTACAGTATATGTCCAAGATGAAGCAGCTCAGTCGCATGGAAATTACATTGTCACTGTTGCCTGGATACAGAGACTGCTCAGATACTGTTAAGATACTGAGATTCAAGGTCCTTTTAAGTTCTTCCTGTATAATTCAGCTTGGGAAAACTTGCCATATGACTGCTGTTTTCTGTGTAGTACGTATAGTGTGCAGAAATAGATTAACATACCCACAAGTGCCCTGCAGCAATTCAAACGGCAAATGCACAGCCCTTTTACATGAATCTCCTGCAGTGCAGCAAAAAGAAAACAAGACAGGAAAACGAATGACATTAAACAAAGACAAGATGCAATCAAATCTTCAGTTCTGAACATATGCTGTGGAAGCAGAGCCTGAAAGAAGTTTCAGTCTGATGCTTCTCATTTCAGGGGAACTGAAATCTGAACAACCCAGAGGCCTTACTGGGCCAAACACCAGCATCCAAATGTGTGTTAGTGAGTCTGCAACAAATGGGTTTGTGTGTATATGACTGACTGTTTGTGTGTGTGTGTTTGTGTATGAATATCATGTGATCTCCTCCTTTCTGCAGCCCGAAAGGACAAAAGTAAAAAACGACAACATCATTTTGTTGTTCTTGCAGGAACCAGGTAACTGCTCCTGGAAATGATCGGGACAGTTATTACATTTAAAAAGAAAACAGCTTTACTGCTCACAGAAGATAGAGGGGCACAGCTGAGAAAGAATAACAGTAGAGAGGGTGAAGATCACAGAGTGACCTTGGTACTGTATTTTATGTAAGTGTGTGTGTGTGTTTCTGTGTGTATGTTTAGGTCTGATGTTGTTCTGTGTGTACACAAAGGGTTGGAGCACTATTGCCGTCTGGAAACTTGCTTTTTGGCCCGTCTCTCAATTGTGAACCATGAATAGTTGAATCAGCCTTGACATGAACTGAAAATACTTGACACATTCTTTCACACGCACACGAAGGCTAATGGATTGAGGTTGGTTTGGCTCAGCAGGTGCAGCTTTGTTTGTTCTGTTATTCAGTTTTAAATTTGGTAAAAGCCAGTAAAACTGCTGGCCTGTGGGATACTGAAAATGAGCTAAGAGAAAGGGAGAATGCTATTAATTGTTCACATGTACAGTGAAAAAGAAGAACAGGCTATTCCAATTTCTCTTTTTTAAATATATTCATGTCAAAGTACGGCAAGAAAACACACATATATTGTCAACATTTCACTTCTCTCTTTACACTGTGATTATACACGTTAGTAAATCACCCATTCACACACCAATGGTGACAGAGCTGCAGGTGCAAGGTCCTGACCTCCATTGGGACGACTCGCTCTACCTCCTGAGCCACAGCCGCCTAGTACACACTTGGTTTCTGAATACTCAACCTTTCAGCTCTTCTCTACCCTCTCTACCCTGTGTGAAGTGGGAGACATATCCAACCATGTATGAAGTTTGTTCACTCTTCATTTGGTTTTCTCTGAGAGGTTTCCAATATTTTGTCCACCCAATTTATATCAATGAATAATAGTCAATGAATAGTCCAAATATCAGAAACAACTCTCAGTAGAATACAGTACAATTCCACAGCAACACAAACTACAGTCTCCAAAATTATCATAGTTGAGTCAACACCTCTTTAAAACAGTTTAAACAAAAACTGATTATAACCTTCATGATGGAAGCTGCTGTTGTATGCAGACTGCATTCGTTTTAGCTAGGTACCTAATAAACTGGCAGCTTAGAGTATGTGAGAGCAGTGGTAAATAGTGACAACTATGGGACTGCCAAATCCACTGTTTAAATGTGTACTGGGACTAACTTTAAGTAATTATTCATACTCTAATCGTTGCATGGTGTGGAGGGGAATATAAATGTGAATCATGCCCAGAAACAACAAGAACAAGTTAAAAAATACATATATTCAAACATTTCCTGACAGCAAGTTGACTCCCTGTGATCAGAGTAACGAGGCTAATGTATTTTGCTGGGCGCTGCTGTCCATCAGAGTGTTGACCTCAACATCCCTGTCTTCATTTTAGTTTCAGCTAGAAGTGGAGGTTGCAAATGTGGAAAAAGTGGTGTTTCACTGTAAAGTTAATAACCAGCTGTAGACACCTTTGAGTCACACACACACACTCAGAGGCTCGTGAACATGCACACACACTTTAGCTTACTGTTTTTAAAAGAGAAAAACTGAATTCTGAAAGTCTGTTGTCTTGCTTTTCATAAAAACCTTCTGCACTCAAGTCTTTCTAAGGAGGCGATCTGCTTTTATTGAACAGCATGAAATGCCTAAGCTCTAATCACTGCTGATCCCAGCTGGATGACACCCCGGCTTGATGCATTGCTACCTTGCTACACTGGCTCTGAGGCTATCATCATGGGTCACTATCTTCAGGCTGGTGCCAGGATGACTGCTGTTACGGATCACAATTTTACTATCTTGCTACACTGGCTCTGTGGTTACAGTCATGGATCAATATCTTGCTTCACTCCAACAGTGACTGTGCATCAAAGACATTTTTTGTTTGTTGTTTTGTAATGTAGAAAGTATTGTTTATATGCCCTATACTCAATTTCCATACCAATGTTCCAGTGTAAAAAACTTTAAAATCAATCAAATGTGTGTGTAGTGCACAGACAACAGAAGACCTTTAACTTTCACCTTCATGTTCACATTACAGTATTGTTTATGCAGTAAGGTTGATTCACAACTAAAAACATACTGTAATCTGATGCCATAAGACACAATAATTAAACTCTTGTGATCCCATTTTGCATAAATGCTTTTTTATGCATGCAGTCTTTCTTGCATCATGGTGGACACCATTATACTATTTCACCATTTTATTGATTAGTTCTAGGATGTGCAGAGCCCTTCACTCACTCCTGAGATATGCATATATGCATATATTGAAATATGCAAGTACTGTGTTAGGGCAAACTCTGGCCCATTCTATTTTTTTTCTGTTGATCAATCGGCATTCTCCCTACACATGAACTACCTTATGTGCTACCAATGTGCTTTTCTCAACTTTAAAATCCATCTGCATAATTTAAATATTGCATATAAAATGTTACATTAAACCAATATACCCATTCTGAGCTTCTAACAACAAACACACAAAAAGCATAGACACAACTATAAAAAAAACAACCAGAAAGCCGATAGGCATTATACGAAAAGAAAAGTTTAGAGGCTGCTTTCAAAAGAAAGAGTCTGAGCAAATCTCAAATCCTAAGGGAAGCACTGGATATTCCAGCAACAAGGAGCATGAAAACTCACCACCACTTCACCAGACTTTGAATTTACCCTGGGGACAGCAAGGAGACTAGTGCCAGATGACCTGAGAGGACTGTTTTACTTTATAATAAATGTTGGCCATTCTTAAAAGCTATGAGTCAATCTGTTCAGTGCTTTATACACAAGCAAAATAATCCTAAAGTCAGGTCTGTTGTGTACTGGAAACCAATGAAGTGATTTGAGGGAAGCAGTAATAAGCTCCTTTTTCTTAGTCAATGTTGAAACTTTGGCTGCATCATTCTGAATTAACTGTAACTGCCTAACTTATCTTCTGAGGAAGACGAAGAAGGTTATTACAGTGGTCTCCTTTGAGAAAGACTAAGGTTATTACAGTGGTCTCTTCTGAAAGTTACAGAAGAGCTCATGCTCTGTATTTCTCTCTCCACTTGAGATCCTGTGAAAAAGGGACCTCATGCTCATGTAAGAGAATAATTGGGGAAAGTGACAACCTGTAAAACCCAACCTATTGTTCAGTAGCAGGGAAACCTTCACAGACTGCAACCCTGTCTACCCAACGCTCTCACTTATCAGTAGGAGGCTAGGATTGAAGGAGCACAAAGCATGTCACATGCATAGGAACTGCAGAAACTGGTTTAGGAGAGAATGACTAAACAACATGAACCACATTCTAATTTGGTGGGACTCCTGGAGCTGATCTGTCACCAACTACTCTAATGGAGGTGCCTCGCCACTCCATCAGAGGGCCACCCTCTGACCTGTGCATCACAGCATGAGGGTTTCTCTATAGGGCCAACCATTGGCTGACCACTTATCGGCAGTTGGAGTGAGGATCCAACACTGCAATGAGACCATCTAAGAAGAATACTGGGTCATTGTAATTCATATTGGATGTCGTGTTCCTCTGACAGTCAGAAAGTCAGTGCTGAGATAGGATACCGCAGTCATTTATAGCAGGAGGAGTTGGTGGGACCTTTCCGTTGGGCGAAACAGTACAAGTAGGCCTGTGAAAGGTCTACACCCGGTTACCACTATACATGGCCAAGAAATCTGCATTCTCTCAGGAGAAATCTAACTGGGGAAATCAGATTTCTTTCATCCCCTATCCTGGAAACCAGGTTTCTTGTTTGCGTGACATTTAAGAATTGGTATCCTATTTGGTATCCTACTACTATATCCAACTTATGCTTCATTAAAAGTTGTTTAACACTTTACTTGCATCAGAGTGCCAATGAAACCACTCGGTTGAGGTTGGAGACAGATCACAGTCATGGTTACGTGATAAAAATGTCAATGCTCACAGCAAATATTACACCTATTTTTAAGTCTTTACACTGGTTACCTGTTAGTTTTGTTTTTGTATTGATTTTAAAATTCTTTTATTAGTTTATAAGGCACTACATGGCCTTGCACCAGACTACCTTTCAGAAATGCTTTTGGTTTGTGAACCGGGAAGGCCCCTGAGATCCACTGGTTCTTCTCTTTTAACTGTTCCACAAAGCAGAACAAAAACATTTGGTGATGCTGCTTTCAGTCGTTACGCTCCGAGCCGCTGGAACAACCTTCCCGAGGATCTGAGAGGAGCTGAAAATATTTATATTTTTAAACGTAAACTAAACCCATCTATTTAGTCTGGCCTTTATATAGTGTTTTATAATTGTATGGTTTTATTATTTATTATTATTATTATTATTATTTACCCTTATGTACTATTGTCACTATTATTTCACAATCAGCTTCTTACTATGACCGAGGGACTCCTATATTAACTCACTGTCAAAGTTAGAACGGTTTAGTTTATTTCACGAGAGATTTCTGTATTTGTGTTTTTGTCCCTAAGTTTCTCATTTAAAGTGGGCAAAGCTCTTTTTAGCAAAGGGTGATGTCACATATTCCCGTGCACCAATTAGAGTTACATTTAAATCACATAGTCCTGATGAGGCAGATTAGCTGAGATTAAATTAAAAGTTAAATGTATAATAAATAACAACTAGGGATGTTTTTTTTTCTTTGATTGTTGCTTATTTAATCACAAATATTTAATGTTATAGAAAATGATTTAAGATTTGAAACCAAGTTTTTAGGGGCTTAAAGGCTGCTGCGTTTTTTTGTCTCTTGTGCTGATTGGTGAGCAGAGATATTAAATCACATGCTGGTACAAACCTCCACTATTCATTTACGTTTCTCCATTACTACAAATTACATTTTTTTGTTGTTGCCCTGGTTTGATAATGACCATTATATTAATTACACAGCAAGGAGTAAAGTTCACCTGGAACTGAAACCATTACTGCTAGGCACCATGCTAGGCTAAAGCTTTTGCACAATGTACTACTTCATTTGACTCTTTTCTTATTGTACTGTATGTGATATTTAGCCTAACATTTGCACAGAGGATTGCACAGTGAAAACCACAGGGGCACAAAATCACCTACACCAATTTAATAGTGAACACACAAAAATGATCACTCTTTGTAAAAGTTTATAGCTGGATAATGGGCTAATATTGACTGCATTACGCCTTTACTTTTTTCAGCCTTTACATCACATGTAGGCTACTATAGGAAGCTATTGTTCATGCTTAAAAGAGGCAACTTCCATTAGTTGGCTTTGTTTCGTTAAATGGTCGAACATAAATATATGTCTGACCTCTGGCCTTGTGCTAATTTTTCAGTGTGACATTTTCAGTATCTGGGTGTGGTTGTGTGTCTGCATGTGTTTGTGCGACTTCAAATACGAAGACGAAGATTGTGTGTATGCATGCACATGCCCTCGTATCTGTGTGTAATGGGGTGGCACATTAGTGGCATCTGTAACAGGGCTGAAACAAAAACCTCAGCTGCCTCTTTTATTTTAGAGGCACATATGGTCATGTTTAATTCTTTTGCCTTGTATTAGAGAGTGAAAGAGCTCTTTATATTGTGTGAAAGAGTTAGTACGACTATTGTATGTATGCGTGAATTAGTCTTGTTAAGCCAGTTTCATGGTCTTTTCATCAATACACTTCCCTTGGGGTGTCTGCAGCAGTGTGGGTGGATGTGAGAGGGTTTGCTTGAGTGCGTGTTTGTACAGACTTTTTGTAGTATGCATGGGTGTGTGTGTTTGGGGGCCTCGGTGTACGTGCAAGATAATGTAATCATTTGTGTGTGTAATTTGGGGGTTTTCCTGAGTCTGGTAAATATCCCGTGTTGATCAAAAACAGATAAAGTAGAGAGACAGACTCTCTCTCTCTCTCTCACACACACGCACACACATACACACACACATTGATTAGGGCAGTATAAACAGAAAAAGTTATCAGTCTCAAGGGTGGTACTGGTTTCACAGGAAGGAGAGACTGATATAAGGGGCTATATAGTTTCCACACATACACTGACTACATTCCGCTAAAGTAATATTAGACTGTCTCACTGCATTTTATGTGGAATAGACCAAACAGACTTCATGGTGTGTGAACCAAAAACATGAAGCAAAAATAAAATAGTAAGAAAGTCCTGGTTCCTCAGATATGGGGAAAGAAAAACACATCTTGTCAGAAGAGATGCTACACCACCTCATGTAGCTTCACAGCAACAAAAAGAGCAAGAAATATCAAAGCCAAGACTCGGCTATAGCTTTATTTTTTAATCTTATGCCATGTAGAGAATTACTTGGAATAAAGGCATATGTAATGGGATCAGTGTTTTAAACAAAATACTTTAAAGTGACTAACCGTTTTCTCCTCTCCTCACCTTTGCTTTTCCAGTCATAGCGAAATGTTTTTTCTCCAGAGGAGGTCGGGAGGGAAATATTTTATTTTCGTACTGTTTATTTTCCCCTCCTGGTTTGCATATCTTTAGCCTCCAGCCAAGTGCTGTTAATTAGGTAAACAGGTAATTCCCAGCACGAGCCAAATGCTCCGTGTGCATGTGTGTTTGTGAGCTTCTGTGTGCAAGTATGAGCACATGTGTGCGGGTGAATGCAAAAGCCAAACTCAGCATAAAGCACTACAATAAACAATAATGTAAGTGTGCATGGAGAAATAGAGTTGAAACGCACATAGTGATGGGGAAATCAGGAGGTAAGTTATGCATAAAGTCATGCATTATTGAACAGCAGCATTTCAAAGGTGGAAAAACACCATTCAAAAGGACACAAAAAGATTTCTTTGAGTGCCAGTTACTGTACTGTGCTTTCAGCTGAGAAAGAGAATGAAAAGACAACTAAGGTAGAAAAGGAGAAATAGATATTATGAGAAAGGGAGAGACAGAAAGAGAAAGTGAGAGAAATGTGATATTCCCTCTCCGTGTGTCGGGCTCACTGGTGTGTGACATGTCCGCCTCAGTAGGGACTTCCTGCCTCTCCCTCCCTATCTGTTTTTTTTTCTACCCATCACACTATTCACTTCTTCGCCATCCTCTGCTATTGCTCTGTGTCTCCTCCCTTCACTACCCTTGTAGTTGTTCAACCTTGACATATCTTCTTTTTTCTTTCCCTCACACACATTAATACTTCCCCCACTTTCCTCCTATTCACACACACACAAACACACACATAAGTCCACTTATTCTGTATATTGTAAATCTGTTTTAATATGTATTCACTGTATTTATCCATCGTTATGGTCCAGATTGGCTTAAATTGGAGGTGTGTTAACAGGTGGTGATTATTTATTTATTATTTTTATTATTATTATTATATATTTATGATTATTTAGTTGAATAATCTTTTTGACAAAACACTTTTTCAGCTCATGCAAGCAAAAGGGAGATTTGTTTTAGGTGGATGTTCTGATTTTATCCTGCCTCTCAAATTTGATAGATCAAGGAACGCTTGACTGCCAACCTTTAAACTTCCATCATGGAGGCATTCTCACATTGTTTAGTTTTAGTAATATCACTAAGCATTTGGGTCTGAAAATAGCAGCTTACAACCTAAGAAAGCTACAGTGTGCTGTTTAAAAAAATGTACTGTCTCCTTACACAGAACTTTTCACATTACAAAAACAGCATTGGCAAAGAAACCTACAGTAAAGTACCACTGTTAGTGGTGGAGGACGAATTTAGATCCTTTACTTAAGTAAAAGTACTAATACCACACAGTAAAACTACTCGGATACAAGTAAATGTCTGTCCTTGAAAAAGTATGTAAGAATAATCAGGAAAATGTAGCCTACTTAAAGAATTAAAAGTAAAGCACTTCATGCAGAAAAATGTAACTATTATATATTATATCATTAGATTATTATTAGTCATGCATTAATGTAAAATCAGGATATTACTGCTGTAGTTGGTTCAGGTGGAGCTAATTTTTAACTATTTTGTACAGGACTGCAACTAATGATTAGTTTTATTAGGGATTAATCTGCTGTTTATTTTCTTGATTATTAAATTGATTCTTTAGTTTTTATATATTCTGAAAATACTGAGATTGCTCATCGCATATTCCCAAAGCCCAAAGTGACACCTACACAATTCTTTGTTTTGTCCAACCAACAGTCCAAACCTCAAAATTATTAAACATCAATTCAAATAATTAAAAGGAAATGCAGCACATCCACACATTTGAGAAGCTGGAACCATGAAATGTTTTTCATGAAAAATGACTTCAGCAATTATCAAAATAGTTGCCAATTAATTAATGAATTAACATAATATTTTAAAAGCTCTTTGTATGTTTTTTTAACTAGTAACTTAAGCTGGCAGATAATTGTAAAAAGTAAAAAAATAAAAAGTACAATATTTCCCTCTGAAATGTAGGTAGAAAGTGGCATGGAAGTACCTCACCGCACTGAAAAAAGTTTATATTTGTCAAATACAGAGCCAAACACTAATCCAACAATCAGCTCATCAGGTTTGAACGTACCTGAACACAAGAAAAAACACAAGATGCAACAGTAGTCTTAATGCTGTTTCAGATGCCTTTTAGCTCACATGCAACCACATTTAACAGAAATACTGGCATATTACATACCATCTCCAAGTACCACCCTAATTTTGCCATAACAGAATGTGAGAATGTGTTGATCTGTCGAAAACTTGCACAGGAAGATGAAGAAGACAAATGGATGGAGGAGAAACATGAAACAAACAAGGAACACGTTCTCAGTCATGGTAGAGTTTTACCACAATGGCAATCACAAAAAACTGCCTCTTATTATCAATCACCATTGACCCAAATGCTCAGTGTTGCAACGCTATCATTGTGCAGCGTCAATCACCACTAACTGGCTGACGTGACAGTTATGCCATGACTCTTCTGAAGAGTCACTCATTATCTGCACATACAAACAGCTCCCCTCTCTGTTGGGAAGGGAGACTGATTGTGGAGATGAGAAATGAGTTTCTCAAGGTTAAACACACATTGTGAGCCATCACAATCAACGTTTACACTCCCATTAAAAAGTGGGAGGTAGAGAAGTTAGTGACTAGTGAAGTGTTTAACTACTATTTTTCATGTGTGTCTAGTTGTCTTGGCTAGCGTGGACCACTTGAAAGCACCTGAAACTCGGTTTAAAATGAAGTGTATAACTGCATAATCTTAAATATTCATGAATAAATAAGTTTTGGGGAAAAAAACATCCTGAAGTAGCCTAGTATTTATTAAGAGTTTAACTGTCAAAGACTCAGCTAATCTGCATCATCAGGACTGTGTGGATGTGGTTTCATCAGAGTTGATTGATGGTTGCCTGTCAACATAAATAAACACCCCCAAGGAAAGAAAAACTTACCTGAGAGAAATATAAAGGTGCTGTGGTGTGCAGCGCAGACAAAGACATTAGCAGACATCTTGCCTTGCCTTGTCAATTTCCTTCATATGTCAGACAAGCAGGTACTCCCCTTGTGTTGTCTTCATTTTTTTAAACTGTCAGTCCATCCAAATCACAAAACAGTATTGTACGTTATACAATAGTGGACTTGTTTGTTGTGAGTACCTTTGTTCAGGTTGTGAGCAAATCCTGCATCCTTCAGAGGGAGTGCCGGCCCCAAAACTTAACCACAGCCCTAACCTTAACAGATAAGGCAGCCGATATTTATTTTTAAATATAAGACTAAAACCAACAATGTTTTAGTTTGTCTCTCAATGCTTTTGGACTTCCCGATCCTGTAGTTGACTCACAGCTCCAAATCCATTTGTTCCTGTTAAAAACACAAATATTTTAAAAGATATGAACAAATATATAATGTCATCTGAAGGCTAAATAATTTCCTAAAACAGCTGGGCACTGTGGTTTTTAGCAAACATTACTCTAACAGTTGCTAGAGACTGTTTTCAGCTGCAGATATGGTGCTCTAGTGAGTATTTACAGCAGCAGGACGGTGTATGTGGGTTCGATTCAATATAAACTACAGTGCTCATGTTCATGGTAATGAAGGAACATGTCATCCGGTGCAACAGTGTGGCTTATTTATGTGTTTTTAATACAACAACAGAGGTCTAGGACACAGAGGAATAACTGAATATAATGGAGTTATTGAGCTGGCAAACATCAGATAATGCTAGGTTACAGGTACACAATGTCAATGTAGCTTCTTGTTCATCTTTACTTGAATAACTTGAATAACTTTACTTGAATATGTCATTAACTGATTATAGTGGTTATGATTGGTATCCATAGCAACAAGCATGATTAGGTCCTGAAAAATAGGTGCCTGTGAGCATGTCACTCATCTCATGAAAAGTGTTATATAGGAAAAGAAATAACAGGGCTCTTTAGATGATTGAGAGATATTTGCCTTTCAAAACAAACTCAGTAACTTAGTTTAACTGCATTCAGGAAATAACAAAGTCACATAGTCTGCTTCAAAAGAACAATATGCACTTTCCCATAGTAATCAAATCTCATCTTCTAAAACAGCTGCTCTATTCTCCAGGAGTCAAGAAAAGTCACAAAATATTATTACCATCATACTGAAGTGAGTGTAATATTTTATATACCTATATTTACCCTTTGACAGCCAATGGGATGATAAAATAATGGAGAAAAAAAGCAATGAGAAGGAAAGGAAAGAAACATATTTGATAGTTTTTATGTATAATAGTAATCTAATTTGCTTGCCACTCTGACTGATTGCAATCAGCATGGGTCCTTTGCCTCTGTATTGGGTCTGAGGCAAATGCTGCTGAAATCTAATTGAACAGCTTTGTGTTGTGTCTCCATGAGGCAGTCCACTTTGCTGTTTATTGCTGAGCTGACTGACTGTGCATATGTGTATGTGTCATCTCTCCCTTTCTCTCTGTCCCTCTCGTCCTTTATACTGTGACTCTGACTTGCCCTGCTGCCAGACAGTTTTCTTTGTAGAAGTACAAAGTCCCCAGTAAACGCTGTCCAAACCTTTTTCAGACCACTCTAATCAACAACAACAACAAAAAAGTCTGGCAAACATTTGTAAAATGGAAACAAAAAGTTAGCTTGTTCCGGCTAGAAAAGTTCTGGACTGCAATTATAAAGTGGAATGAGTCGATAGTTGTTACTCAGGAAGATAAACAAAGAAAAAAAATGTAAAAGATCACATTGCTTTATTACTACTTTCTGCTCTCTTAGCCAGCTCAGTTAAAGGAAAGTTGTGGCTTTTAAGCAGAAGGCCGAGCTCCGCGCTAACAAACACTACATGCCCAGTTTTCCATAAAGTAGCTTCAGCCTCCTGTTCAGTAACACATAATTGGGGTTTATACACATTTCTCTTAAAACATCATGTCTTTAAAATGTTTATTATATCAATAGTTGTTTTTAATGTATGATAAATGAATGACATCCATACTTATCTGTGGTGGCAAATAACTGTCACAATTACAACAAAGTCATTCAATATACCCATCACAGCTAAAATGTCAACGATATCCTGAGGGTATTTTCTCTCTCTAGGGAAATTAACACTGACTCCTATAAATCCAGACATTGTAATTAGACAAAGATACTACTGACTCCCATAAATCCAGAGGTTATAAGTGTATTTCCTGTCAGGAGAGGGGCACACTTCCTGTCAGAGTGGCAGAGGGGGTCAGAAGTCACGGAGGGAGGTCAGCAGTCTGTTTCGCATCAACAACCCATCAGCTTTGTCTCTTTCTCTGCATTTACTCTGCAGTCTGTTTCTACTGCATTCTTTAATTCCAGTTTACATCAATTCCTCAAGTTGTCTGTCTGACTTTCTCGTCTGCAATTTGTCCTCCTCCCCCTCTCTCTGCTGCTCACTCCTCCCCTTTCCCTTTCCATCTCTTGTTGCTCCTCTCCCGCTGACATGTTCTCCACTCACTCCCCCTGGGCTAACACACACCAGAACAGACCTGACTATATCACCCATTCAGCCTCCCAAATCAAATTACCATGGACAAAACAGAGTAATAAAAAGTAATGGGTTGTTATACGAGGTACACACTCAAAAGCAGAGCAAGTCCTTCAGCACTCTGATCCACAATATTCTGTTTGTTACTTACTTTACTTCACTGCTATGATTAATTGACTGTACAGTTTGGGGCCACAATATACAGATATGGTTGAGAAGTAAAAATACAACATAACAACTTTACTGATACTGTACCACACTTTAAAAATATCACGTTAAGCTAGTATTTGATGATATCACCTATTATGTTGAGTCATTCTCTTCAATTTTTCTTCCAGTGCTCCGTTGTATAAGCATGTAAATGTGTGTGTGTCACGTCCCATAGTTTTTGTCTGTTTCCTGTTTTATTTTAAAGTCTTGTCTGTCGTGTATCCTGTTTGCTCCTGCCCTTGTGTCTGTTCAGCCTGGATTGTCTGCACCTGCTCCCCTTTGCACACCTGGCCCTGATTCCCTCGCTAGCCCTTCCCTATTTGTACCTGTCCTTTTCCTTTGTTCCTTGTTGGTTCTTAGTACTGAGTTGTGTGTGAGTTCTGTACCGCGTATCCTGAAAACTTAGAAACTGCTTGAGCCTCCTCGTCTGTCTGCACTTGGGTCCTTTCCCTGCTCCCACCTCGTAACAGTGTGAGTGTGTTTCTGAGTGTGTACATGTGCAAGAGTTTGTCTGTGAACAGGCATAGTTTGTTAGATTACCAGTTGACATTTGATTACACTGACAGTCAAAAAAATAAAGAAAGTTTTGGTATATTAATGACTAAACATGGCTTTGTGTGTGTGTGTGTGTGTGTGTGTGAGAAATGTATGGTAGCCCTGAAGGTCAAAACACGACATTTCACAAAACACAACGACATTTCAGATTACGGAAAGTGAGAGACAACACTTCTTGTTTGTGACTGGACCGAACCAAAGTTCAATCAGTCAATTCAGTGTTATGGTTTCACCCGTGTGCTTTTATTTTGAAGTCTTGTCTTGTGTGCCACCTTGTCAAACCCTGAGTGTTTTCACCTGTGTAGTTACTCACCTGTGTTTACTCCCCTGATTAACTCTTCCCCTATATATGCCTGTGTTCTCCGTTTTGTTCCTTGTCGTGTCATTATTCTATGTTAGTGGTGTTCCGTGTACTGAGGTTTTTTGGTTTGCTCAAGTATTCCGTGTTTGACCTACTAGTTTTGTGTATCCCTGTTAAGCTGAGAATAAATCCTGTGGCTTCCACTTTGTCTGCGCTTGGGTCCACTTCCTGCTGCCTGCACCATAACATTCAGAGTTTTAAAAATCATTTTAGAACGTTGCAGGGAAAAGTTGCAGTGGTATGATCTGGCCCATCTCAGCTCGACTCAAGCTGGCTGATGGCGCCACCTGCAACTCAGCTTGTGAAGTCGCCAATGGCTGGTTTTAGAACATAAAGCACGTCAACTGTTTCAACAGCCAATCTGCTCGTGTTTTGGCTGTTTATCAACACTAGAAATGCAGCTGTAGCAAGTAACTCACTATCACTATCCTCATCTATATTTTAAGACACTACAAATTATATCAGCTACAAAAACCCCTGAAAATCCGGTAGTTAGAACGGAAGTACAGAAAGTCGCTATGGAAACGATACACTGTCACGTAAACTGGCAAGTTTCAGAACACTGCAGACCGGCTCATTGCAAGTAGTAGTAGTAGTAGTAGTAGTAGTAGAAGTCACTTGGTTCATGGTTGTAAATAGAACTTTCGGCCCTAATTCCATTTCCCCCCATTGTAGCAATCCACAGACAGAAGGGAAATGATCGGGAGGAGAAGGCACAGTCAACGAGAAAGAGAGAGCTGCAAACAGCTGTTTCTACGCGCCTCCCCCTGCTGATTTTGAGTGATTATTGTTAATGCCCTGATAAATAAATGTAAATAAGTGATGCTTTGTTTGTGATGACAGTTTAGCTTAGTTTTAACAAGCTTGAGTCGAGCTGTGACAATCCAGATCACACCACTGCAACTTTTCCCTGCAACGTTCTAAAACGGTGTCTCCGGTTGTTCCAATCTAGCACAGCATTGAATAAACTCTGAATTGGGTTCGGTCCAATCACAAACAAGAAGAGTTGTCCCTCCCTTTCCGTAATCTGAAGTGTTGTTGTGTTTTGTGAAATGATGTTGTGTTTTAACCTTTAGGGCCACCGTATAAATGGGTTTTCTAAGCGGACAGACCTGCCATTGTTCCCCGCTAACCGCAATCTACTGTGTTCAGGTGTTTAGTCATCTTATCTGCAGGTGGTCCTTTAACACATGCTTTATGCAAGAATTCATGGTTGTCACACAGTGGGTCTTGAGATGTTTTTTAAAGGTTATGAGATGATTTAAGTGCTTAATTAAATTATTCAGACAGTAATCATCTTTGAGATACATTTGTCATGTTTTTAAATTTTTTCATATTTCATTTTAGCAAAGTGAAACAGACATGACATGCACAACATGTACCCAGACAAGTCCAAAAGACAAGGCCATATTGTTGAGTATAACCAAAAATTCTAGTAAAATCCAAATTAACACTCATACTGGCATATCTGAGATCAAAATGCTTATATAATACGACAAATACCTTTATCAAAAAAATACAATAAATTATGCCAACCAAGCTACGTGATATTTTCTGAATTTTATTTAATTGTTGCTATTGCTCTTGTTTTTTTTATCATCCTCCCACTCTTGACTCATCCTTGTTTGTTGGTTTGTTTGTTTTTTTCACTTTGCTCTGGCAACCCGCGGTGTGCTGACACATGGAACCATTCTGGTGTGCCACCCAAAAACAGTACTTGGCACCACAGGGTGATTATCATGCGGCCATCCTCAGTTGAGTGGCTGGTTGGTTACAATATAAAAACAATCGGCTTTGAATGGCAAAGACATAAAAGGTGGTGCTGATATTTTGATCTTATATACTTGAAATGATGAGAAGGGTTGGCACACTCGTTTGAATGCTTTCTCTGTGCATAGTTTGTGTTTGTGCATGTGGATACTAAGGGTAGTTCCTCACCTTGCACAGGTGCACCAGGTCCTGTCCCCAATGCCTTAGAGGGGAATAAAGGTTTTGAATTGTTTAAATAACTGGCTCTTCATGGACCAGAGGATCAGTGTTGTGCTGGACCAAAAGGAGCCTGGAATCTTCTCTGAGAACACAGATAGCAGTAATAACGCCCAGACAAGAAAGGCAGCTGTCACTCAGGGAGTGGTTCTCACAATTAAGGTTTGGGAGCCAGGGAAGCTTTGTCCACCCGATGTTCAATACAAAGTCAATGGTATGACATGTGTTTATGCTGGTTCATTATAAATGGTGCTAACTCAAGCAGCGGTGTGTCTGGGCAAGTTGGAAATGTATCGGTTTGAGTGAAAAAATTCAGCTTATCCTGAGCTGTTGGACTCTCCTTAATGAATGTGCAGAGACGAGAAGAAAAGGAAGAGGGTCTGGAAGACAATAACAGAAAAAACTGCAGTTCCTGGTCATTTCTTTAGTCTGAGTCAGAGCAGCACATGCATACAAAGGCACACTCTCCATAAGCACTGCACGTTAGCTTTCACTACAACTAAACGTTTGTACTGTTGGTGCGTGAAACACAAACTCAGAAACACTCTAGTGGTCCAATTTACGTAATTATAGGACAAATTGACTTCATTCTGTCTGGAAGCACCTTCAGATGAACCACAGATTTTTCTGATTCTTTTCAACAAATACCAAAGCAAAAGTCCTAATTGGGGCAGATGTGTGTGCTGTGATTTCAGCGCACCAGCAGAAAAGTGAGAAATAGCCCGTTGAGTGTAGACCAGGTGTGTGAGCAGAGAGAGCTGGGGACATCTAACTGAAACTGTGAGTCTTTAGGCTGAGACGTTGTGCATGCACTCACACACACACACACACACACACACACACACACACACAGCCAGACAGGCTGAGTCACTGGTCTGTTCCTGTGGAGTGCTGATAACAGCGTTTGCTCTGGGGCCTTTGGAGCAGGGAGTTGTGTGTGTGTACGTGTGTCCATGTGTGTGTATTTTTGTGTTGTCCTTCATGTGTGCAGAAGCAGTAGAGATTGAGCAAAGGATAGAGGGAAAGAGTCAAAATAAAGTACAAAATATAGACATACTTTTAAGAGTGTGTGTGCCTGTGTGAGGGAGAACTGTACACATTCATTAGTCTGGAGTGTCTGTGCGTGTGTGTGTGTGTGTGTGTGTGCGCTTTCCTACATAAAACAGGAGCAGCTGAAATCTTTAAAGTGGCTTCTGTCATGCAGGATCAGATATTGTGTGGTGAGAGAGACAGAGAGGAAGAGATGGAGGTAGGTGGAACAGGAAGAAAGAACAGAGTGATGCAGATAGATGGAGTCAAATGGAGGGAGAAAACTGGTGAGGTGAGGCGAATGAAGAAATTATCTAGATGTAGCAAATGATGGAGAGAGAGAAATGTGACACAGTCTTTTAAAAGCGTTTGTGTGTTCTGTCGCACCCAGCACTACCCACCATTGCAACAGTCCCTTCCCAAATGAAGTCTCTCTGCTCACAAGCCACCTAAGTCTAAATAACAGCAAGAAAGCCCATAAGCCCTATAATATGGAACAGCAGGCCCCAAAGGGTTCAAAGCCTTGGAGAACTGTGCCACGAACACTTCTTCTACCCCTCAATCCTCTACATACATATTTCTATCCCATATCTGTTGAGCCTACACCACATTATTTATCCATGTATCCATTTTCTTGCTTACATATCCTGTTCACGGTTGAAGTAGGCAGGAACCTAACCCAGCATGCACTGGATGAGGAGCAGGGTACACCCTGGACAGGTTATCAATGACAATCATTCCTTTGTCGATGTATTATATAGTGTGTAAACCTTGAACAGTGGTCTGTTACAGTCGTTCTCCACCACATGTCTCCTCGAAGCTGAAGACATGCAGCCCCTGGCCAGTGCATGCACTTTTAAGAATATGTCCTTAGCATACAACATAGTAAGCTGGCTAACTCTGAAAACGCATTCATACATGATTTCAATGAAATTGTGGTTCACATTCAACATCTCTTGAACAAGGACTATGGGGCTGACATCCCGGTTAGTCTGCTGAGTCTCAGCTGGTTAAGCCTTGCCTCTGTTTTGTGCTGCTCTCCACAAACGTGCAATTAGCTGATCTGATTAAGGTCTAATTCTGTTTCTTTTGTCAGAAAACTGAAGAAGCATGCTTCACCGAGGTGTTGGATCAAATCACCATTTTATGATTGCAAATCCGTCTGGAAAAATAACCTTAAACACAGCTGAAACACCTGTGCTGTGGAAATGGTTATATTGATATGTAAAATGTGTGCTCACAGAGAGGGTTAGAGGGTTACAAAAGTTGTCTTTTTAACTTTAATGCTACACAGCCCCTGACTCTATCTGAGCAGGCTTATTTCATCATTTCCAAAAAGACTTTTTGGGTAAAATTCTGGCTCAGTACAGACAGAAACAGAATACATAACAGATTCATTTATAGATTTAGCCAATTTATAGTGTGGACAGTCTAAAAACATTTGGGGCTACACTCGCTTGAACCTCAAGTAACCTGAAAAATGTTACAGCTATCCTGTAAAGACCCACTGAATAATTTGAAAGCTTGATGCTCTGTTAACCTGGTTCCACACACTCCAATTATGACCTTAATGTAAGTAAAACACGATGGTTGTAATAATCACTATGCTGCCTAGAGTACATGTAAATGCACTGAGTGTCCAGACAACTAGACAGAGAAAAAGAGAAGGATTTAGGGAGACAAATGGAGGTAAAAAGTAAGAAAAGAAAACTGGAGAAACTGAGACACTGGCAGACAGCAGAGAGGAGCAGAGGAAAGGAGATGAGTGGAGTCCCTTGGGAAAAGTCTCATCTACCACTTCAGACAACCCAACATGAGCCCCTCCAAAGAACCCAAGTACAAACCCAAGGTCTCTCCTCTATCTCTCTCCCTCTTTACCAGCAGAGGTGAGCACAATAATTCATAGTGGGTCCCATAAGAATTGAGGGCGGACTACCTCTCATCGCACCAAGTACTCACCTCTATGGCTGGTTCATGCTTCCTGTGTGGGAGCTGCTGACGGTGGTATTTGTTCTCAAGGTGGCCATATGCCTGAAAACTACTTTACTTCTGAGCATTGTATGAAAATAAAGTTTCCATGTACTTGTATTTCAAATGTGGTGTATTGAATGTGTATTGGAGTTAAACTAGATTGGAAGGCAAGAACAGGTGCAGTGAATACAGGTCATTATTTGGTGAAAAGGCAGGCTTGCAGTCCTCAATGAAAAGGCTGGGCAAAGAAATCCAAAAGGCTTAGGCCACGTTCAACAATAGCACTGCATCCAAAAACAACAGCAGGGTGGTCCAGCAAAAAGTTGATCCTGGCTCAACTTTTGCTGCAGTGCAGGTCAACATGCATTGTGTTTGCCAAGCAAATATATGCAAGTCCCCCTACCAGTAAGACTACCTTGTAGAGTGTACCGTGTTGTGCCAATTTAACTTTTTAGGCAGAGATGGACACAGAGATCAAATTATTGCTGTCCTGATAAATGCAGCATCTTGGCACCTCATAAGCCTTCAAGCTGGACTTCTCAGTTTGTATTTTATCATCTCATCTGAACCTGTAGCAAACATGCCAACAGCAATGCAGGCGCTTGCATTTTTTAAACACAGTGCTTTTTGGTGGCAACACACACTCAGGCATGTTGGCAGTGGTCAAAAGGCAAGCAGATAATCAGCAGTATGATCTGTTGGCTTCACATTAGCAGACAGTAGAGCGGTTATTGGCTGATTAATGGCAACACTGACACTTAACTGTATTATCCTATTATGTATAAGATTAGTTTTTTTATATGTGTATGTGCTAAATGGTTTTTGGCAAAGAAGGGAGATTTTGTTTTCAGATTTGCTGGAAATATGCAAATATAACTATTATCACCTTAAGCTTTAAAGGATTTGTCTTGTTTTACTTTAGTTGAACTTGATATGTGCCTATATATGCCTTATATATGCCTTCCTATAGGCAATAGTGCCCACCTCTAACCTCCAAAACAAAAAGTTGATACAAAACATCTTGGGTAGCATTGTAGAGCACCGTTGCCGGTGGAGTCATTTCATTAAATACATAAAAAAAAAAAAAAGGTATTGTCCTGGAAGCTTTTTGCTGTTCGATTCAATCTGTTCCCATTTCAATTTTTTTTCCCAGGAAAGATATGCCGTCACATTGCCCAAAAAACTTGTCAGTTGCATCACAGCTTTAGTGCTCCAAGGCAGTACAGCCCAAGGGGTTATTGCCAATGTGTTGCATTAATTACAAAGCAAGTTCTTGGTGTCCATGCAAATTCTACCGTGTATTTTGTGATGTTTTCCGTTTGCAGCCTTTGTTATTAAGTATGTCAAGCTGCAGTGTTGCCCAACAAGTTGTGTTTTATGATAACATGTGGTTATGCTGGATATAAGAATTAATGGTGTGGTGGAAAACTGGTTCTCCACCCTTTTCTTTCACTCTTCACTTTAACACAGTCAGACCATATGTAGACCTACATGAGCTACATGTGACAAAAGTTAAAGCATTTTCCAAACTATATTGTAACAGACAGCATTTTGTGATACATGTATTCTATGGACAGTTTGATATCATGAACCTTGATGATTTTTGCTTGTAGTATTGTATTTGCTGCCCTTCTTGTTGTGTAATCCATCTCAAAATATTGCTGACTTTGGCAGCGAACCCCACCTTTCTACCACCTCGCTGACGTGAGACTATATCAACTTCACCTTCATTAGTCTCCTTTTAATATTTCCCTTTTCTCCATTCTAGTAAATTTCACCTTCCTCCACCTCACATCACTTCTTTCTTTTCTTTTCTTTTCCCTCCTCTCTCTCTGCAGTCACATTTTAGTAGTAGAAGTATTTGGTTTATTATACATATATTAATCCAAGTAGAATAGAAGCTACAGCTGTGGCTTAAAGCACTGCATGATTTATGAACTGCAAACTTCACAGCCACCTTCATGGTTCAAGATCTCATTATGTGCTATCATTTTCAGCCTCTCTTTTACTGAAAGATTCTATAGAAAGTGTGCAGATGGCTAATTAACTAGATTTGCTAGTTTTTGTATGCGCAGGGTCGTTACAGCATGTAGGCAGATCTTTAATTTAAGAGTGTCTGCATGAGTTACACTGTACATTGTGTCTAATTCATCAGATACTTTCATCGTAGGAACGCTAAAAACACCAGAATAAATTATGACACATTCATGCCGGGACATGTGATAACAAAGTGGCTTTTACTGTAGATTACATACATTAAAGATGCTTTTTGTACAAATGTGTTCATGTTTGCTGGATTAGCCTTTTCTTTTTCATATGGTTGCGAATAATCCATAACTAATGTGTTTTTTAACATAAAATTATACATGGTAAAGGATCAGAGTCTCCCAGGATGCCATTTTTCAAATGTAAAATGCTATTTTTCATGTAGGATATAATAAATAGGCATAACGAATAGACCAATCTTATTTTTCTTTAGAGATAAGAGCCTCTATATGATAGCAGAAATTAACAGTATAAAGCTCCTCCTCCACATGATACAGTGCAACAAGCTTATGTAAGCTTGTGTCATAGATATTTCAGGATAGTTTCCATCTAATGTTACTAAATGGGAATGAAAACATCCTTTTTCATAAATACAATCATTTTGTATTCTCTTTTTGCTTTCCCCCTTCTACAGGGAGGCCAAATCAGAGGGTCAGTGTCAGCAGCATCCCTGAAGCTGGTAGGGATTCAGGACACTTCAGCCCAGTGGATGCAAGGTTCTCTGCTAGAAGGTCAGTCTCTCTATATTCACTGCACAACACTGCTGTCCTAAATATGCATCATGCAGCGCTGATTCATACACACATGTCATTGAACATGTTATTTGTTGAGGTATATTCTAAGGGAAAGCACATAATCCCAGAAACAACCTATTGGGTGAATTCAGGCTTCTCCCTAATTTAGCGTGAATCAGCAATGCAGCCTTCATCATTCCTGAATTCCAAAGCAGCACTGCTTTTCCACCTTGTTAAAAGGGTTCTCCGATGCACAGCATTTCTCTGATAACCAACACTCTCCTCTCCCTTCAGGCAGAGTGAGAGAGAGAGAGAGAGAGAGAGAGAGAGAGGCAGGCAAACATCCAAATGTGTTCCTCCGTCAAAGGTAATGAAAGAAGCCCCGTTTTCTTTGATCACACGGCAAGGGCATCAAGCCTGCATTAGATTTCTGAAATATCTCAGATGCTCAAAGCCTTATCTTTTTGCGCGCACACATACACAAACTCACACATGCACACATTCTTTTTGGGATGTCATGGCCACACAAATGTGCATCTAAATGAATCTAACACATAAACACACAGGCATTGAGAAGCAGAGACACTTTCAGTGCTGTCAAAAGTAGAAACAACATCTCAAACTGCAGAGATAAGTATGCCAGGCAGGGTTGATTTCTATCATTTTTCCAAATGATGTTGACACCAACAAAAAGCCGCCTGTCTTGCCTTTTCCTTTTATCCCCCTACTCCACCTTCATCCTTTTCTCTCACTTATCTTTTAGGTTAAGAATCTTCCAGTGGAATATTTCATCTTTCTATTTGGGGGCCCCATTTTCAATAATTTTGAAGAACTGCAAAAACTCCTACGCTCACTGACATTTTATGTATATACCAGAAACACATTTTGAGAGATAATGTGGGGTATTTCAATACATTTGCAAAACATTTTTGTTTTCATTTGGAGTTGCCTTTTGGTTTTTCTCAGTGGTTTTAGTAAAAAGGCTGTATAAACTGCTCAGCAAGACTTGTCCTGTCTTCTTCTCTGTTGATTCTTTTTGGATCGATCAGTTTTCCTTTCCCTAAATCCCTTTTCTACCAGCGGGGTTCCTTTCAAACACACTGAGCAACAGCAGCATGCTTGGGGTTGGAGATGGTTGTGGGGAAGTCGATGGACCCAACAAATATTGCATATTGGAGGAAAAATGTGAGGAGAGAGTTGGAAGCTAGTAGAGTCAGAGAGCATGCACTTGTTTTCAGGGTCACTTATACAAAAATAAATAAGTTGTTCCCTGAATGTGAACTCAAACATGATGCTTGGATGGTATGAGATTAACTGTGCTAAGGACAGCAAAAATGAGTTAAGTGTTCTTACAGTTTGAAGTGTCCTGGTGGGCCTGAAAGCTGCGACATCTGCATTTATCACATATTTGAAATGCTGTGGGTATGATTTTACTTTATGCTAAATACTACAATATTACTGTGACCTTAAAGGAATAATTTTACATTTTGAGAAATAAACTTATTCGCTTTCTTGAGAAGAATTAGGTGAGAAGATCAATACCACTCTCATGTCTGAAGCTCAAGCAAGCAGCCGGTTAGCTTAGCTTAGCATAAAGACTGGAAACAGGGGGAAACAGCTAGCCTGGCTCTGTTTGAAGGTAACATAATCGACCTACCAGCACCTCTAAAGACGTTATATCTTGTTTGATTAATATGAACAAAAAAACGTGTACTAATCCCAATTTGTGTTTTTGCCAGGGGGTTGTGTGCTGGACTACTTCCTGGAGTCTCCTCTGGTTGCCTGGCAAGAAATATGTTTTTACACTTCGGTTTTTGTACAGTTTAACCAAGATATAACATGGTAATTGTTGAGTTTTAGTGGTGCTGGTTGATGGATTTTGTTACCTTTGAACATAGTCAAGCTAGCTGTTTCCCCGTTTCCAGCTTTTATGCTAAACTAAGCTAACAAGCCGATGGCTATAGCTTTATACGGACAGATATGAGAGCGGTATAGATCTTCTCATCTAACTCTCAGCAAGAAAGTGAATGACTGTTTCCCAAAATGTCAAACGGTTTCTTTAACAATGACCTGCTATGTCTAACTTAAGGAGAAGTACAAGAACCTTCAACACCTGCATTAACTTGTTAGAATAGCAGACTTTTAAAAATTGATTTAGAGGTGGATTATTCACTTTGAGGTAACGTCTGAAAATCCTAATCTGTAATCCTCATCATAGCTCACCAAGATGACGTCAAAGACTCCTTTCCTCTCCTCTCAGACATGAAAAAGAAGGAGAGAGATGTTGAGAAATGAACCCATTAACTCAACAGCACATTACCCACATCACACTGTCTGGAAGAGGGGGAGAGAAAGAGAAGGTGGAGGGACGGTGGGAAGTATTTACGGTGAAGAAGCCGAAAGGCAATACTGTAAATCTGGGAAAAAAATGTGTAGTGAAGGAGGGTGGGGGAGTTACAGAGAAAGATGGATGAGAGAGGGCAGAGGAGAGTGGAAGTAGAGGAGAGAGAGAGATGAATGAAAGAGATTGTGTTAGGGAAGGTGGTAGAGCACCAGAGAGGAAGAAGAAAAGGTTGATGTGGACGTATAATGGCTGATGCTCAAATTTTAGTGGAAGACTACAGATCAGTGGACTGGTTGTAAGAGGTTTGGGATTTGATCCCCTGTCGAGTCATTTCAGAGTCTTAAAAAACTGGGACTCTCTGGTCGGCAATCAGTGTTAAAGGAGGTGTTAAAGGAGCGCTAAGCCTCTATGAGACACTGGCATCCTGTCCAGAGGGCTGCTTCATGCCACACAAACAGGAAATAAGACCCAGGCTCGTGATGCAACATGGCTCAAATAAAGCATACATATTTTGGAAAACATTGTGCAGGGACTCATGATGAATAGTTTCCTTTAAATGGCCATGAAATCTGAATGACGGAGGAAGGAGGGAGTTGAGTAGGAGTTGGCGAGGGGGAAATAAGGATGGAGATGAGTAGGCGGAAGTAAGGACAGATAGGAGGAGGAGAGTGTGGTGAGGGAGGGAGAGAGGGAGTTGGAGGTGGGAAGAAAGAGAAAAGACAGGAGAGAAAAACACTGGAGAAAGTCGTGAAGAGGGGAGAAGAGAGACGACATGGGGAGGGAGGGAGAGAGTGGAGGTGGTGGAGAGAAAAACTGTGTGTGTGTGTGTGTGTGTGTGTGTGTGCGTGAGAGAGAGAGAGAGAAAGGAGAATACAGAGCTGTAGCCTTGCTCCAGGCACCACATTTCTGCCAGCAATGGCATCTTTATCTGCTAAATGCACTTTTGATGCCTCGCCACGTATGTCGCTGTAAATTACTTTTAACACCCATATTAGACGATGAGGAGAAAGGGGCCGAGATGGGGGCCGGAGTGCCGTGGTTTCGCCCTGGGTCTTTTTTAATGGAGGAGACATTTCTGGCACCAGTTTGTCTTGGGTGTGTTACTCACTCTGGACCACTGTTTTCTTTTTTTCTACCTTCTCTCCTGTTTCCTTACATTCTTCTCTTCTCTTCTTCTTTTACATACCTTTTTTTCACTCATGTTCCCTTGTTTCCCACCCCTCCTTCTCTCCTTCCATCCTATGTATCCCTCCTCCCCTTGCCCTACATCTTACATCTTTATCTCAGTTTTGGGCATTATGGCTGGTAAATGGAGCCATATTAGGAACACGAGTGCAGAAGATAGCCTTGTGTGGGTGGTTTGATTTTGATTGTATTTTCAGAGAAACAGTTGGTTTAATTGTCAGCCACTTTACGTGATACACACTGCCTGAACCCATGTGTGCTTGGATTTGTTTTTTCTTTCTCATGTACACCAACCACAGCTATATACACAAGTCCTTAATTGAGCCTGCTTTGTATTGTAAGTTGTAGTTTAAATGGTAAGTTGTAGTTCTCTAAAATTAGAGAAAGTATAGATACATCTTCATCTATCTCCCAGCATTTCAGTTTTTTAAATTAGAGATCCTATTAAGATTCCTTTGTGGATAATCTGTTCCTCATTCAGAATTTACACCGCTGTTCTAATTGACTATACACTACCACAATAGGTGAAGGCCAGTGTTTTTATAAAAAGTGTTTTAGTTTTCCCCCCACTTTCTGTCTTTCTTTCCATACTTTTTCCATAATTTCTTTGGTCCATAATCAGGGCAATTTTTGTTGTGTTTGGAGCTGATTTTAACCAAGTGTACGATGTATTCACTCTGCATTTACTGTTTTTCCATTTCAATATTTTATTTAAAATTTAAAAAAAGTAAATCAATTCTGCAATAGAGATGAACATCTCCTGTAAACACTAAACACACCTGGCATGCTATTTGGCTAACAGTCTAGTCATTTGAATCGCATTTTCCTGATTGTGAGATACAATAAGTATTAAGTTGTGTTTTTGGTTATGTGCGAACAAGCTAATGGAACATTTTTAGCCCCTCTAGCAAGCGTGAGGTTGTTAGTACGGCAGTGATGGTGGGTACCATCGTAATTGCATCTAGCAGCTTGTCTCCTTCTGCAGACTGAACACTGCAATCTGCGGACACAGAAACCACACCGTGCTTCTTCAAAATGCAGCAGTAAAAAAGGAATCAACACTAAAGATAAGTGGGACTGCATGTAATGCTCCACTGCTTTTATTGTGGATGTTAGGCCAAACTGGAACATTTTCTGTATTTATAGAAGCAAAGTCATTATACTATTCTCGTGCTGTGGCATCACAATTTAACAGCAAGCTAAAGTTCATCTAACAAATGACGTGAAGTTACGATTCATCGTGGTCTTCACTTTAATAAGATTACAAACAGTGCAGTGTGAATCTGCGAAGAAACACCATAATGGTCCCAATGTACAAATGAGTGATATTGCACATATGTACAGTATAGATAACTGCAACGTACTACTATAGCTTTCCTCAGTTACATAAGTACTTAATTCCTTACTTTTAAGAAAATTAAAGTAACATTTCTAATAATTTCTTATGTTTCAATAGATAATTTTTTTCCCTTTTATAATGAAGACTGATAAACAGATAAAGCTAATTCAATAATATATAAATTCATCAAATTTCCAATTCAGCAAAACAGCCACAAAATTACCAAGTGAGCAAAATCCTTTCAACCTGACATCAGTCATGTATCACGACTAAATTTAATTCCTAATCCTCTCTAGACAGGAGAGGAAGAACTTCTCTGGTAGACCTTATGTAACTGTTGCACAATCCTTTCATCACGTTGACCTGCCCATCAGAAGCATTGAACGCCTCTGTGATGAGTGCCATAGGCCACTCATTTTCCTGCTGCTTGTATGTTTCCACACAGAACACGATCTCCTTGGTCGATGTCACGTTGAGTTTTCTTCCACTCGAGGCAGAACTCAAGTGTAGGGAGGTAGTCACATCTGCAGCAAGCAACACCAGAACTGGTTTGCGAGATTCTGCTGCACTTTTCCATTTTTTTCTGAAAAGGCTTGTTTTCTGTTTCACACGAGAAGGGCACACAGACCTTTTGTGTGAGTAACATTGCAGGAGTAAGAATGAGAGATGAGTCTGAGTCAGCGAAGACAGGGACGAGAAGTCTTATATTGATTATAGCCAAGATTCAGGCATGCAACATGGAGGTTGAGATCACATACATGATTTGGAGTCATCCCTTCCCATGGCCTTTCCATGTGGAAAAGATTTAAATGCAGTGTGACAACTTAAGCCCTATACTGTTGGCGTGCACTGCTCTGGTGTAAGAGGAGGGGGCCATGTGCTCAGCCACTCTTTATGTAGGTTGTGTGGGTTTGTTTGGGTCCACGGAGCTTCCTACATACAACATGTTTGATTCTTCTGTTACCACCCATGAGCCAAAACCCTGTGACACACTGAGATCTTTATTATAACAGGCATTGGTGTTCAACTGTATTGTGAAAGGGGTGCAACAGCAAGGCAGAGATGTGGTGGTGTCAGTGTAAGATGATGGGATTTCATTCATCACTGTCTAGCTACGTGTGTGTCACAAAACATCCCACTTTGACTAACCTGTTTGGATCAAGAATGACTATCAAGAGCCACTGGGCTGCTATTTTCATATTCTTGTCTGAAAGTTCAAAATGTTGCTTTCTGACAACTCCGCCCAATTTGTTTCTACTCATGCATGTACTCATGTTTACACCTATAATGGCGAGTAAAAAATGTGGCGAAAATTTGCTTGATTTAGCTTCAGAAAAAAAATTCATAGCTCTCGTCTCCAAGCACAGAAGCAGTTCAACTCTCAAAATCATTTCATTTATATGCAGCAAAAAGCCAATTAAAAATACTATAAACATGAAAGGAGGGTTATCTTAGTTTTAAGATAGGTAGTCTGCTCTCCACAAGGGAAGATTGTCCTTATACGGGAAGGTGACATCACTCAATTGGGAATCCCTCACACAGTGTGTGGCTCCATGCTCCTGGACTCCTGTAGCTAGCGGCATGTTTTAACACCGGTCAGGTCAGTGATGAAAAGGTCGCTCTGCAGACCACATGCTGTCAGGTAGGCCACCGCAGGCAGGGCTCCCTCCTATGCTGCCTCCAACTGAGGCTGCAGCCGGAGAGTGAGAGTGAGAGAGACAAACACAAGTATGGCATTTCATTTCAAACACTGCAAAATCAGCCTGATTTTAGCCCCTTGGGCTAGTGCATCGCAGTGTTGGCCAGCCCATTTTCTGTGTATCTGACTCCTGTGCCAGCTCCTGTTTTCTGTTCTCTTTTCCAAGTATCCCTCAAGCATTCAATCTGGATGAAACAGGCAAACAGGGACTCTTTCCACAGGTGTTTATCAATCAGTGAAATTGTTTTAAATAACACATGTGGGGCAATATAGGAAAGGAAACCACAAAACACACACAACCACAAAGTAAAAAAAAGCATTCAAAATTAAACAATGACGTAGAACAAAAGACACAGGTTGTTTGTTCTACGTTAAAGGGAGTGTCATGACCAGTGACAACTGACTTATAGACTTTCCCTAAACCAAATGTACAATAGCATTGTGACATTTTGTCCATCACACCAAAGCTTTATTCTATTAAGAACCACGACTACCATTCTGAGGGAGATTAAACAGAAAGTTCTTAAAGCAAAGTATTGTTAATCAAATTAATCCCTTTTCTCAAATGACAGAACAAAACAACACCAACTGAAGCTGGTAGGATTCAGCAACTTGTTTCCCACACAGAGCAGTGACACTAAAACCATTTTGCTGTTGTTATTCAGAATAGATGTTTGGCTACTAAAACCCTTAACCCTGTTTGACCTGTTTTGTTGTGCAATTAAAGAAGTTCAGAATGCATTCGTTAGAGATTTTGGCAAAGCCCTCTTCTCTGTTACATTGAAGTCGAGTACTGATGGCAGTCCAGTGACAGAGAATTTTAGTTAAAGTATTCATTCACATAACGCTGAAATACATACCTGTATACTGTGTAACATACACATTGTATACTGTATGTTAGCTATGCTACCTGCTTTACCCTGCCCCATCCATAAGGTTTGGCATGTTGTAATACTTATAATATAATATATACAGTATATTTACTATATTTCAGTATATTGCAAAGATGCTGTGTTTTAGGGTTAAAAAATGTGCTGTGAAGAAAAAAATTAAACCACAAGTCATACTTTTATTTGCACATTTAAATCTACCGCCTTTGTTACTTTTCTAAGCCATTGGGGGAAGAAAATTACCAAACAGTGTACTTTTACTACTTATACTACTGTCTGTATTGCACAGATTGTGTTAATGAAATGTTTTAAAATCTAGTTTGGTCAAATTCATCTTCTGTCTTTTCTATTGTCCTTCATCGTGTCTTACTTAATATGTGTGCCTTTTAATCTGGGATTTATATGCGTCAGTGTCATGAAATTGGGATAATGATTTCAGATTACCAATCAGGTCATGTGACTGAATGAACTTTGCTGTGATTTCAAACGCAAAACCATTTTGGATTAGTGCTTTTCTTGCTAAATACTTTATACATGCGGCCTGTGGGATTTATGAAAGCGATGTAAGAGAGGAGAAACAACTGCAGTCCAGCCTTTCCCCCACACCACTATTCCTGGGAGGCACTCTATTATGTTATAATGTTTTCTTTCTCTCTGTCTCCCCCTGTCGCGCTTTGTCTTGAGTTCTAATCCCAAAGTTAATCCCCAAACCATGCTTAACTATCCAGGGGAAAAGTGCTCATATAGGCATCAAATGAGCAGTGTCTTATCTTGTCTTCTTTTTTATTCTTTTGCCAAAATTCTCTTTTGTCTTGTTGCTTTGCAAGATCTTTAAGCTTTTTTGACCTCTCTGGCAGGCTTAATCAATACAGACACCTTTGCAGTTCCACAGGCGTAGCAATAGAATGGATCAATCTTATGGTATTTTTCAGTTCCTTTGATTACATTTCTGTCTTTGTGCACCCAGTACAACACAACGCACCATAAACTGCCGAAGCGCCTTGTGAAATGTTGAGGTTAAACATTTCATTCAGGAGCAACTTTCTTAATAAAGGCTTAAATGGCTCCTACAAGGTTGAAGCTTTATCAACACCTTTATATCTATCAGACAAATGCAGTGGCATTGCAGCAATACAACAAGCCTGCTATTGATTTTGAGAAGAATGCTATTGCTATTGAACAGTTTTATTTGAATTTGTACAAATGCTTGCTTTAAAACTGAAACATTCTCTCTCAGAACACCATATATCCACTTAAGACACAGAAAGTTCAGCTCTCAGTATCTATAAACTCTAGAGGTTTCAGTCTGTGCCCATGATATTACAGTAATGTCGATGAAGACTAAGGTTAAAGTTCCTGAATATCAAAAAAAAAGTATTTTTTTCACTTTTTTCAAATCATTTATCATTTATATGCTCACATATGTCCATCTTTCAATATTATGTCAAATATATAATCATATTTGGATGTGAGTGGAAAGCACAACTTTTCTTCACACTTAAACCATCCACATTCTCAAAAAAATCAAGTTTTTTCTTACATTATTGGTGGTCTAAGCATGAAGTGCTGGGATTCAAAATCTGTCTTTTGTGTCAAAACGTAAAATGTCTTACTTGCTTCTTTGTAGAGGGTAGTCAGTTTGAATTCCCAATGGATTCCAGTGTTTATACATTTTACAACAGTGGGAAAAACATATTTAAACATTTATAGGAAGTTTTCAAAACACTCCATCTATAAGCTCAGTATGTATGTAGTAAGATATGGCTATATTCACTGCTTCAGTGTCAATCCTCCCCTAGTTCCCAAGTGGGCGCATGCATTGATTTGTGCATGTTAGACTGCTCACCTCGTGTTGTAGGTAAAACTTCAAATCAAATCATAACCCCATAATCGTTTTCTAACTAACATCACAACAACAAATCTGCCAACATGCAACACATTTGTCTTCAATTGAATGCTCCCACATTGGCTGGACCTTGCTATTAGGATTACTGTACTATATTTGCCTTGACTTTTACATACAATTAATGTATTATATATGTATATTTTACAGGTTTTTGACAAACATTTCCAAACGTTTCTTGTCAAATAAATATGAAGAAGAATGTCTGTGAAAACCTCCACAACCTTGAAGTTTACAGGCTATGCCAGATTGATGATGTTCAAACAGCAGCTGAAAGAGCTGTGAAGGATTTTATAAAGAGCTCAGGGGGTGACAGCTGAGTCGAGCTGACATGAACCTTGACCTTACACCTCTTTAGAATGTCAGCAAGCGCGCACATGTGCACATGCTAACACACACAGACGTACTGGGACCAGTAACTCTTAAATACACACAGTCGAAGCTCTCTGTCTCCCTGCCTCACTTTGTCTCTCACACACACACACACACACACACACACACAACACACACACTGAGACATGCAGTCTTTGAAGGCTGTGGCAGTAGCCACTAATGTGTTACAGGGTCCAAGTAAGTAGCTGCAAACTGTTTTCTTTCATCTCCAGGGGAATAGATGAGGAGATAGGAGGATGGTGATGGAAATCATCAGGTAGCCAGGCTGCCTTCACATGAGCAACTCTTATCTCCAAAAAGCCAGGTTTTCAGAAACTCTCTTGTTTTCAGATGAACAGCCGCAGATTCTTTCTTTCTTTATTTATTCATTATGTATGCTTTCCCCTGGGTTTTTAAAAATGTTTTCATGAAGGTGAAGTGTTATTAAATACAGAATAGTCAGAGCAATATCAACTTTGAAATCAAGGAAATCGCAGGAATAATATTAAAAATGAATTTTGTTTTACAGAGTCTTGAGGCAAGGAAACAGGATTAGCCTGCCTTGCAGAATAGTTCAATATTTCTCTGTTTATTAGACCACTGAATAAACAAATGACCATGTCTGATAAACCAAACAAATGTTGTGAAAAGATTGAAATAGGGCCTCTAAATTTTTCTGAAGGAACTTGAGTGTTAATGTAAATGCAAAGGAAATAGAAAGACAAAGACTTAGCACCCACGTCCCCTCCATTGACCAACTACTAACTGAAGCAGTAGAAATCAGTGTTCAGCTCATTGACGAAGAGCAAAGTTATGCTGCTTTAGAGTTCCCTTCAACTGGTCAGAGTACCAGAAAACAAATAGATAAAATGTATGTTTGCCCAGCTACGGAATAGCTTTTCTTGATGTCAAAAATCATAACAACTCTTCTGCAAAATGCTATTAACTAAATCAAGTGGCACCTCTTCTTAAGTCATTAAAGAACTGGTTGTCGTATGCAGCAGTTTGCTTATCACTACTTAGTCCAAACCAGACAGCACAAGCAGACTGTCAGCAGTTGTAATGTCGTCTGTGGAGACAACAGTAAGTGTTCTCAATCGATCATAAAAGAACATTATCTGACGTTCTTCATTTAGACTAATCTCTATTTAAATATTCTCCTCACACATGGATGGACGAAGCATTTCTACATATATACACAAATATACTCTATCAGTCTTTCTCTCCCTTCCTCTCTCTCTTGCCTCTTATAGTCAGCTCAGTTTGCTTTTTTCATTTATATTCTAAAAACATAATTTTCTCCCTGTCCCTTGCAGTCAGAAAGAGGATGCTGCAGCAGCAAACTCCTAATTATTTAATTACTTCAATATTGGTCACTGCTGGAATCACAGTTGTAATTAAGTGTGATTTGAGGCTCCAGGAGTGTGCATGAATTAATAATGAGCTAATCAAAAAGCACTTGGGCTGATTTTCAGGACATTAACACAGAGAAAGAGGAAGGGAATTAACTGTTGTCTGTTTCTGGCTTATGGAGCACATCTGCATCGGTAAGGGCCACCAGTGGTTTATTGTTTTTACTTAAAAATCCTACAATTAACTCATTTTTGAAAGTTAACATGGTAAGAGTTTCATGGCCCTGTACAGCTCTTGAAGTCTGTTTAAGATCTACTGTGTATTAGTAACAAGCAGCAAGATGGGAATCAGTTTGTTGAATGTTTTAGCTGGACACACACACACACACACACACACACACACATAAGTGGAAGTGTCATTTGTGAAGGTACAAGAGTATTTCTCTGGGGAAATAAGGCAGAAGAGATCTAAAGTAAGTGATGGTGTGACATCTCTCTAAAAAATGCCATTTTGTCTCCACAAGCAACCTGTCGAAGCACATGATCAGAAGACATGCTTATCTCCTATTACAGGTAATGGTGAGAATACGTCAACCCCTTCCAGACAGGCAAAGATCAATTTAGAGTGTGCAGCAGTAACACAGGTAGAAATTACTTTTGCTGAATACATTCTGCTTCCCTAGTACTGCATCTGATCCGAACACGCATTGTCTTACTGTCATTTTGATTGTTCTTTAGACATAGTCATTTTGATCATTTGTTCCCTTGAATTTATACTCCGTATCCTCAAATCAGTTTATCTTTGTACACAAGTCACTCAACAGAAGCAAACAGACTTGCAAGACACATGAGAGTTGAAACACATGGCCTCCCTCTGGAAATGAGACCTTCAGTTTGAGTCGAGCCTTAGAGTGAACAGTGCAACCACTTTCAAGACTGTGAGATGCAATGCAGTTTGCAGTAATGTTTTGTACACACAGTAAAGCCAGCTGTATTGTGGATCTGTGTAGATTTGGTATGGTGCAGAAGTTGTTTTGTTTTCTTTGACTTTGATTTAAAAGCCTAAGCCCTTAACAAAGTCATGTACAGTATTGCTTTGCATGTACACAGCAATTTAAATTCACCTTTGATTGAACAAGCAGTGTTAAATGCTCGAGCTACAACACAGCTACGGTGTCAACATTTTTAACACAAGTTAAGTTGTTTGTTGACAAAATGCTGCAAGGAAGAAAACAACGGATTTGGTTGCAGCCTTTTGATGAAAAGCAACCATGTCATGAGAGATGAGGCAAAACAGAAAGTTTGTGGACAGATTAATACTTGACACAAAGAAAGTAAGGTAGCAGTAGAATGGTGAAAGTACAAAGTGGTTCCTTGAAAAATAGAACATTTTAGATAATAACATAAATAACATTTGTCAAAAAACTGGTTTGATAAACTCATATGTATTTTTACTAACATTACACATCACATATCAGAGCATCATAAACAGGTTTTTATTTGAGCTTCTTCACTGACTGTGTCGGAGCTTTGTGGTTCAGTAATAAAATTCTTCATAGTTTGGAAACTGCAATGAAGTGGGACCACCCACTGACCCATGGTAGGGTGGCATATTCTGGGCAGATGGTGGGTATCTAGCCTCCTCTTGCATGACAAAGCTGGATCTGTCAAATGGCTGTGGTGAGACAGAGAATGTTGTTTGGCCAAGAGTCTGCTGTGTCTTGTTATGAGGCTTCAAAGACTTCCAGTACAAATAGGATCCTCCTTTTGGATTTAAATGAATTTCTTCTTCTTGAGTCTTTTGGTTAGAGGAACCAAGATTAACAAGATTTACTTTTTGGTGTTACCTGGTCCACGAACTGTTGAAATTAAACCCATCAGTGTCACAACATAGTGTAGGGCCCTCCGCTTCAGTTTTTCTTTTTGGTTCACCCCTGGCTTACAGGACTCCAAACTGCTAATTGTGCTAGAACTGTGCTAGAAAATCTAAAGTAACTTCTCAACATTTTTGGAACTTTGTACTGATGATAGAAAAGAACAATTTTCTGTTCAGCATGTGTGGCAACAGGCATGACATGAGGGAAGCGTATTCACAGACGCTAGCTTGCAGCCCCAGACCCGCTGGGAAATTGTTGCTTTCTGCACCTCTTCTTGTGAGTCTCTCAGTGACATTGTTCTTGACTTATAATCAGCCACTGTAAATGAGTGAGTTATTAAAAACATGTTCATGCATTTATACATGTATCTGCCGTTTTTAAAAGCTAAATCAGCGCAGAAAAGTCAGTATCCTCCCAAACTTTGAATTACTGTCTAGTAGAGAGCACCGGTCTCCAGTGCCATTGAGAAATCCGTATGGTTGAGACCAAGAGTACATTCAACAGGATAGCTTCTCAAAGTTTCATGTCTTCACACAAAGGTTTGCAGAGAAACAAAACATGCATCTTTGTTGTCCTGATGGTGCTTGTGGACACCTAAAAATCAGTCTGTATTCGAGAATACAGTAGATCAAGTGATGTAGGAGTGTTTTCTGGATTAGTTCTGGGCTGAGGGTTGGAGATATGAACCCTGACTATGCTTGAAGATTCCCTTGGAGATGGCAAACAATTAGGTAAATTGCCCTTCACCACTATTGTGTTTTTCTACATCAGACAATATCTGATGAAGCGTATCCTGGACACATTTTCTGGCAGAGGCACATATTTAGCAACACACACTCTTGGACCCAAAAATGTGGTGGAAAACATCTTTTGGTGAGGTAGCTGGCAGATCGTCCTCAGAAGAAATCGGTTGTGGTCTTGGCCCTGTCCATGCTTCCCCTCTCTACTGAGATGTGATCAAGGAAGGTTGGCTTTTGCTCTGCCTTTTTGTTACATAAAAATAGACATTAATTGGCAGCCATGATGTTTACCTGTTTCAGCCCATTGTATGCTTCATCACTGAATGATTAGGTGCAGTATCACTTACCCATGACAGCCAATACAGCATACTGCCCTGTGGGGTTTTCTTGTAAACAGCGTTTGTTTATATTAAGTGTTTCTCACCAAAATGCATTGTTTATGCTTGAACATACAGTATGCTTGAACATTTGCAAAGCCAATTTTTAGAATGTTTTAATGTTTTTGTCTATGTTTGCAGTCTTCTTCTTCATAGCCTTTAATGGCAAATTACTACGTTTTTTTTGCGCATTAATGCCACCAAATGTCAGTCAGCTGATTACTGTGAAACCAGCGGCAGGAATGTGTATTGCCTTCCCTTTATGATCGAATGCATGCATGTGCATCCCTGTGTGTGTTCGTGCCATTAACAAAACCCACTCTTAGAAACATTACTCCATAGCGCTACTACTGGTCAAAAACTCCAAAGGGTACCTTTAATGTATCAACCCATTTTTACCCATCTGAATTCCTGCTGAGGCATCTTCATCAACATGTAGACGTCAGACGAGAAACCGACTGGCTAGCATACACACCTAACACCTGTATGAACACTAACATTTTCGTATGAACGTACACACACTTCATCTATTATATCTAAAGCGTGCCACACTGTTTCACAAGTATCCATTCAAAGAATACCACTTAGTCTTTGAGAATAAGTAAAGACACTTGACATTACCACAGAGAGTCACTTGATCTATTCAGTCTGAATTCCAGCATCACTGACTTGATGTGTTTGAATAACATGAGTTATATATTCCTTTCATAAAGTTGGCTTTGTTGATTTCCTGCTGGAGTCTGTCTGTCTTTTTTTCCAATCACTATATGTCTTCATGTCCACCTTGTTTCTCATTGTGTTAGCTTGTCCTGTCCCTATGCCCTTGCCTTGTTCATTTCCTTTTTTTAAATTTTTATATTTCTTAATAAAACCATTTTTCCTATACAGTATTCCCCTTTTTGAAAGTCTGCCTTCAAAGTAGTTTGACCCTATGACCTGCTTTCATTGAGCTGGAAGTTTTATTGGCCTTCATGTTCAATTATCACTAAAGAAATAAGATGCATTGCACTATGTCACGGCATGATGAAGATGAAAAGAGTTTGACTTACAATCAAGAAATGAACATTGCATTGATTTTCCTCATGCTTTGTGCTGTAATGCTTGTATCTTTAGACCATTACACAGATTGTAGTTACGTAAACAAATAAAACTACAAACAACATTATTCTTATGATAAATGTGTAATACACTCTTTACTGCCTATGAGGTCACATGCTGACTGGGATTTTCAATTACATTATTGTAGCCACAGCATTGTGTATTTCCTGCTAAATCCTACAATATGAGTCTGTGTGTGTGTTTGTCTCAGGAAACAATTCAATTTGATGACTCTGATCCATTCTCTCCTTGTCTGTCTGTCTGTCTGGATACATTTCTCGATTCACTTTTGCTCCCACAGTGATGTTACACCCAGCGTACGGGACACAGTGCAGGTCACACAGAGCCATCTATGGAATGAGATTGTCAGTACTCATCACCAAACAACCTGCCAAACGACTAAAATCAAAAGTGATCTGAAAGGATTGATATTATGGACAGTGTGTTAGGGGATACACACACATAAACGTACGTGCACACCCACGTGCAAACTCCAGACAGAAACACATGATTCCTAAGTTTCATTTTCTCCATCTCAAAATAACACACAAATAAATCCTCCTACAAACACTCGCTCACATCGAGGTGTACCACCTGTGCCCCTCCTCTCCCTCGCCGCTCCTCTCTAATCCACTTGAATGTAGCTGGATATTAGATTAGAAAGTTATAGATGTGATTATTCGTCCCTGGGCACAGCCATCTATTCGCTGATTAAAATGTGAACTGGGGGCCATTATGTAACTGCTTAAAGAGATTAAACCTAGTCACCCCCGTGGGTGTTCGCTCTATGTTGTAACATACAATATAGATAGCACTGGAGATGGCACACATGATGGCGAGTTATATCTCTAGTCTACAGGTAGAAAGATAGTAGACTAAAAGAGTGACAAAAGACTAATGTTAAGAGAAGGGAGACTGGTAAAGTGAGCTTGTCACAGGTTTAACTTTCCAAAAAATTGAGTGTCTCTTTCAATATCTTCAATTAGTGAGTGCAAGGCAGGAAGTGATTGGCTCCTCTTTTGAAAAAGAATGCTCACAAAAACACCCTCACCTCACACATGAAAGTGTAACTTCTGATTTGTTTTTCTGGACAGACTCCAGCTTTGTTCAGATTTACAGCAGTGTGTAAAGTTGTCAACTTCACCATGGGGACAGGACGTCTGAGATGCTTCATGCACTTACTGATTTACTTATCTGTTGGCAAGGTTAGTCGTTTTCTCATGCTTCAGACAATGAATAATGAAGTTTGATGATTTTAATGATAAACTAGAAAGTAATTCCTGCTGGGTTTAATTAGTTAATCCACACTGCACTTTCACATCTAAACTGTGGCAGTCCAACAGAAGAGGTGCGTTAATGTTATTTTTTCCAAAGCCTGTGACATAACCAGTTTCAGACTAGTGTTTTAAGACTGAATAACTTCCACATTCACATAGACTGCTTTCATCTGTCGGAGGGGGCGACTGCTGGCCGTGATTAACCCAAACATCTCTTCGCTTCCACTGTCAATATACAGTAAATGTGTTCAGTTGAACTCTGCCACCGCAGTAATGGTGGTGACTTTTCAGAGCGCAACACATAAAATCTAATCAACTTTCTTGATTAGAGTTAGATAAGAAGATCAATACCACTCTTACGTTTGTACACTAAATATGAAGCTACGGCCAGCAGCTGGCTAGCTTAGCTTAGCATAAAGACTGGAAAAAGGGGGGAACAGCTAGTCTCGCTCTGTCCAGTGGTAACAAAGGCTTCCTACCACCACCTCTAAAGTTTGCGTAACACGTATCTCATTTGTTTAATCCATACAGAAAGTACAGACAGACAGGGACTGTCCTGTAGTCTCCTCTGGTCGCCTGGCAACCTGACGATGGCTACAAGACTCCAGGAAGTCATTGTGCCCGGCCAAACATAAGAGTGGTATCATCTAACTCATGGAAAGAAGCGTATTTCCAAAAATGTGGAACTATTCCTTTAAGGACTATCCCCCCAAAAAAGGTCTATACTGAAAATACCTTTATGGCATTAATGATAAGGTTGCACACTGATGTGCATCAGGGTCATACACTGCAAACAGTAGACTATTGATATAAAAACAGAACAAGAACTCTTTTTTGTAATTATGGCTGTATATCATAAATAACCCTTTCTTTCACCCTCTGCATTATCAAGGTGGTGATATCTTCTAATGTCTTCTTCTACACTGTCTCCCCCTCTCATTATCGCTGTGTCTTTGATGCTATGGGTTACAGGCACAGGCAACCAATGGGAAATGTGTTTCGAGATAATGTATATCTATCTCTGTAGTTATGATAAACATGAATAAAGTGATGTTGGATTGTCTTTGATGATCCTCACATTCAAAGAAAAAGGGAGATTGCGACAGTGTGACAAAGTCCTCAGGGAATTTATTTAAAAGTAGAGCGGGTGGGCTCTGGGGCAGATAGAGTAACACACACACACACACACACACACACACACACACACACACATTCACACTCACCGCAATCTTTATTCTTTCAGCTTAAGTGGAGGAGTTATTCAGCATGCACATCTCCCATTCACAGTAGTGGAAATAACAATCTGAACTGTGAAAAGTGAGGAGGAGAAACCGGAATAAAAGTTTAAATAACTGTTATAGTGTCTGGTCTGCTTTTCCAAGAATATGAGGCTGTAGGCAGAAGGTGCAGTGGGCCTGACCTACAAAAAGCCTTGACCTGTTAAAATCACATTTGAACTGAGCAACAGGGTAAAAGATATACATTTGACACTGTTTGATGTTTCTTTTACTTCCAGCATGGCAAATATAATATATCCATTACGTAACAAGCAGCAGCTCTGTAAGGCTGTACTTACGCACAGTGGTGCTTTGAGCTAATTGCTAACGTCAGGATGCTAACACGCCCACAAAAATCTTAGTTTAGCATGTTAGCATGCTAACATTTGTTAATTAGCACCAAATACAATGTAAAGCTGAGACTGATGGGAATATCATTAGTTTCGCAGGTAGTTCATAAATCAAAGTACTGGACAAATTAAAATTTTAACCTAATGATGGCACTAGATTATAAGTTAAGGGATCACCAAAGTTGTTAGAATTCATCCTGAGGGGACTTGAATGTGTGTACCAAATATAATGGAAATCTATCAAATAGCTATTGATACATTTCACTCAAAAGCACAAATGTCAACCTCATGGTGGCGCTAGAGGAAAGGTCAGGGTATCACTAAAGTCAGTAAGATTCATCCTCTGGGGACCATACATTTCTGTACAAAAGTTCATGGCAATCCATCCAGTAGATGTTGAGATATTTCAATCTAGACCAAAGTGGTGGACTGACTGACAGACTGAAATTGTAATGTCCCTTTTTCTCTGGATAATCCACCGATTATCCAAAGTAGTTCCAACGAAAACTCTTCAGGAAGAGGAGGTAAATGTCACTAAATATGTTTAAGTGTTGTGCATTTGGTGTGAGTTGAACTTATAGGGGTCTTAAGCAGTGTAAGAAAAAAAAGATATTTTTCTAACTTTAACAATTGTTTAAAAATAATTTACACAAACTGTCATGTAATACACTATATTTAAATATCACATTTAAGTCCTTGGCAGTGTAAATAAAGTATATATATGTTGTACTACCTCATGGAACTGTGAAAATCCCATTGCCACTGAATGTTGCTAGTGTAAGTGCTGATCCATATCCAAGTGTGCCATATGTTTCTTGTGTAACTTATTGCTTTCCCATTCCCAATAAAGTGGCAGAATAAAAAGGCTTTTACGGGTCCCTGCGGGTAGCAGCTACTTCCAGTGGTAGTCACTGAGCTGTGGGGCTGCTGTGGTGACAAATGGCACCAAGCACATATTTTACTATTGCCATTTACAATGCATGATCCGGGCTGTGCTGCTCAAATGACTGTGCAGCAACACTGTTGAGAGTTATGTTAGCTGGAAGTGTGTGTGTGTGTGTGTGTGTGTGTGCTGCAAACACACATTCAACTATGTATTGAGCATGTTTTGAGTTTATTCATCAGTCACTTATATATGTATATCTTTTTCTTGAGTAGTCAGACATTTCAAGGTGGTAGTAAAAAAAAAAGACGTATCATATCTGATTGCACTTTTGCAAAGATGACATCTGCAGAAAACAGAAATTTAGATGTATTTCCACATGAATGTGTTCAGATAAATATGTGGGATCATGACAGTAAAACAAACCTCTGTGGTCTACTGCATGATTTTTCATTTTGCTGGAAACATCATTATTTTGTAGCGTAGTGACTATTACTTGCTTGTGGTGGCAGTGAAGGACATCTCCTTGTAAAATGTATGAAACAGTATTTCATATTTGCTTCTGTCAGCCATGAACTCTTGCTAGATTTGGGATAGACAAATTGATGTGTTTGTGTCTGTGTTGGGTTATTATCTTTTCCCAGTAACCCACTTTAAGATAATGTGATGAAGTGGTAAATGTAGCCTACAAAGGCTGGGTGAGTGACCTCCATTTGATAGTCATTATATATAAGTTACTGCACACAATCACCAAGTTAAACTAAATTAATTATAAAGAACTATGATATATTTTATATAATACTTTACAGTTATGCAAGCTTACACCATTTAGTTTTTATAGAAGTGTACTTTGGCTGCAATAAAGTGGACACAGTACATCCATTTGCAGGTCCGACGGACGTGGCCGTCAGGGGGCAGACATCAGTCTGTGAGCTCTCGGAGAAAACGTGGCCTCCTGATTTGTTCCACACCGGCAGCAATTATAGGCGCGCACTCCCTCGTACACGCGCAGATAGCCTAGATACAATGGATTTAAAAATAAATTACAAAACACAAGGCAGATAAGAGACAAACATACCAAAGTCATAGAAATGCACCAGGAGATTTAGAATAATCCAAGAAAGTAAAAAGAATCTGTCTCTTGAACTCTAAAACTACAGGAAAATATGATGAGGTTACTCTAAGCTTTAAATATGATATCATACACTTCATCTTAAACGGTTGAAACAACAAAAATATGACATGCCGGTAAGAGTCAGGTGTTTTCTGAGTGAGATTTTATTTGTATTCTGCTTTTTATGTTATTAAAGTACGAAAGAAGGAAAGGAGAAAGGGAGAAGTAGAGAGTCTAGTGTGGTAGCCAGAGGGCGGTGGCATTTCTCTCTCTCTGCGTAAACTGAGAGAGTGGAGAAGGAGAGAGCGCACGGAGAGAAGAGCAGAGCAGCAGTGCCGCTGACACGAGTGAAGGGACCCCGTGGTTATTTCCACCATCTCTCTCTTCTCACAGCTTAACCTGCGCCTTTTGAGACGGACTTAGACACCGGGACCAGAGGCTGTACACCAACCCACCTTTGGTTTTGGACTCGTTTGATTAATCAGCAGACCCTGTGGTGGAGGAGGGGGGGGATTTCATTTCCCCCACAGTGGACTGAGGAGTTGTGTGTGTGTGTGTTTATGTGTTTTACGCGTTGCTTGCAATGGGGAAAAGTGGACAGAGAAGTGGAATAGGACACTGGGGGTTCAGCTTGGTGAGGATGTGCGCCACGCCGGGGATCCTGGTTCTTCTGGTGCTCGTACACCGAGGAGTAGCCCAAGGTAAGGCTGGAGAGCGCGTCTTCTTTCAGACCTCTTTAATACACCTTGAATGTTTGAGAGCGATGAAAGCTTTCCTTCATTGGATGCGGCTGTGTGGTAGTAGCGGCATGCCTGTTAGTAGGCGGGGAGGCAGAAGTAGCTCCTGCCGGGCAGGTTTAGCTTACTTTTTATATTTATTTAAAATTTCCGTTTAAATTGAGCTGATGCTGATGAGTGGATGGTTTACGGTCAGTGTCTTAATGTGTAAACCATGTAGGATATCTGCGCATTTCCCTGCCTGCTGTAGAAACTGAAAGGCGAAACTCGCTGCTCGCGTTCCCTGCGAGAAACTATTAATAGGCTAATTAATTTACGAAGACCGAAAAATATACAGTTAATTCAAAAAGGCTGACTAATATGTGAGAATATGTGGTCTCGGCTCGCTATTGCGAAGCAGATAATTAGACGAATGTGACTGCAAAAACTCCCGAGGAACACGGGGGGACTTCAGGTCTCTGTCGCAATTGAATAGTGCAGTGATTTTTCATCAGGACCTGTTTCAGTCCTAAATGGGTCCGAGGTTGCAGTTATATTAAGGTGAAAACTGTGAAGGGCAGGACTTGGGAGTTCACGATTAGCCGACTAAATGTCTCTTTGCAGAGCACTTAGTAATATTCAGAGGCGACGCTTCACTGCTTCGATTGGAAAAATTGATCAGAAGTCACAAACACTCACAACCGCCAGAAGCTTATAGGCAGTTATATAAATCTCACAACAAAACCTCGACTCCCCAGAAGAACACACATCGTGGTTCCATTAAAGATATAATGCCACAGTATCATCAACTCATCATCATTAGCTTATGAGAGAATCCAGAGAGATATGAGGATATAAAATCCTAGGCTGGTAAGTAGGCTACCACTATAAGCCCCTGGTGAAGCATAACGGGAATTCATATTAAAGTGATATTTCTGAAGAGTGACGTGCAGCCACACAGCGGCTGGTGTTTGTGGGGGATATCGCAGGTCACAGGCTGAATGAAGCCCGAATAAGTAACCTAACTTTATACCTTTAAGACATATTTTTATTTTCATTGAAGAGCTCTGTGAGATTCGCAATGTGATAGACTGCTCCTCGGAAATGCTGAAGGGAAAAGCAGGCAGCATCTCTCTCTCTCTCTCTCTCTTTCGCACTCTCAGTGACCTTCTCAGGGAGAACTTGTGCCTTGTTAATGTTCATCCAAAAGCATTAATGTCCAACCGTTCTATTGTTTTACCAAGCTGCTTAATTCACCACATACTAACTGTATGGCCTCAGTGACCTAGGAAGTTGGCCTATTATAGACTAGTCTATACTATTCTAATATCCTATCAGGACTCTGTGTTACATTAATCTGCACCCCCCCATTATACAATTTATATTCCATTTGAAAGCCTCTTAAAGGATACAGTAACTTGCCTAGTGGACACCAGCACGTAGTATTGGTATCGACGTTGCTGATTGGCCTAGGGTTTTTGTGCTGAATTTGGGCAGTAATTGGACATGATGTTGCTGCCACCTTTCTCTCGTTGCCCTGGGGAACAACATTTCAGCAACACCCACCAATATTCATTATGACCGTTCTCTATTGGTTTACTGTTAAATCAATACGTTGCAATTTAGAGACACAATTTGAGTAGACTTTCACCCACCTCTGATAGATTGCACCTTGCAACAACATGCGACTCAATTTGACTTTGGTAGAGAAATCTGATAATTGGAAACTCAAACTGTTGATGCTTTTCAGGCCAATGAAACTCCTCCACCTTTGCACACTCCTGAAAAGTGCAGTTTTCCCCTCATTTTGCTCCCCTTTTTAAAAGTTTTGACTTCTCTGATTCTCCTCTCCCTCTTAGTTTGGGCTTGTCTGTTTATGTTCCTGACTGTTATTTCTCTGTTCCAAACAACTCGACTCGTGTCTCTGAAGTTGGCTCTTTGTGTGTGACGAGTCACTCCATTAGTTGTTCTATTGAATGGGGCAAAACACACAAACACATTGACCTAACTGTGGGGGAGTGGGTTGCTTTGTCTACATAGCTGATCCTCTCTGTGCATCAGTGCTGGATTCACTTCCCAGTCCTTCAAAGTACAAACTGTTTCTATGTGTATTTTGTCTTTTGAATAGGAAATACAAATAGTTGTTTTAACCAAATGATTCTGCTGTTTAGCTCTGCTCATGCATCATTGAGTGTCTGGCCAGTTGTTGCTTCCAGTTTAATGGAATATGTGGTTTGGTCAGTTTAATAGCCGAGTTTGTTTTTGAGGTCATGACTAATGATGGTCAGGATGATGCTGTTTGTGGTAATGATGCTGGCACTGCTGCAGATTCAAATCTAATAAAGATTAATGATGAGAACCCTCAAATTTCCAGATGTTTTAAAAAAAAAAAAAAAAAAAAAAAAAAAAAATCCATTTTGAGTACACTCATCCCACACAGACTTAATTCAATCCAAGTCGTTCCTCTTTACATTCAGGTCTCTTCTAAGCTTTTAATTCGGAATTTTTTTTAGCACGTAGTTTTATTTAATCTGGCATGTTTCATCTTTCATCATCTTTCTCCTAGCTTTGCAGAGCTATAGAAGCTGTGTTACACTATGGAAAAGTCTCACAGACACACACTCGTGCACACAAAGACATGTGAGCGCCCAATGAGAAGAGAGTGTTAGTTGAGATATTGTCATGCCGGCTTGAGTGCATGTGTCAGCCTTCCGACTAAGCCCCACCCTCAAGCCTCTTGGCGTATTAAAAAGCCATTAGCTCAGCCCCCTTACGTTTGATCTGGAATGAATAGGTGTCAAGATCACTCTACGAAGTCTGAAAAGTCCCCTTGTTTATTATGGTGACTCAGCTGTGGCATGGCCAGGTTCTACAATTCAGCTGCTGTAAAGTGTTAGTCTAAAACATTTGGTGTGTTTCTGCTCTATGCGGCCCCTGCACTCCCAGTCATTTTAGATTCCACAGTTTGGCTCTGTTTCCTCACAGACGTTCATATTTCTGTGGTGTGTTTCAGCTCTGAAGAACTTTTCTTCAAATTTAACATGCGCATTTATTCTAGGATGCTTTAGCACTTAGTTTGAACATATATTCTTGAACTAGATAAATACATGAAATAAATATGTGGGTGTGTGTTTGTGTTAAAGTTTGTGTGTCTGTGCAGGTGTGTAGGTGTATATGTGTGAACCCGGTGGTGCAGAGGTGTAAAGATGTACTGAAAGTGCTCTAATGAGGAGGTGTGTGTGTGTGTGTGTGTGTGTGTGTGTGTGTGTGTTCATGAACTTGGCAGCTTAGGGATGTTTTCACAGAACTCCCGTGGGGTGTGTGTGTGTTTCTGTGTACACGTGTGTGTGTGTGTGTGTGTGTGTGTGTGTGCGCGTGCCAAAATGTCTATACGGGGGAGATTGTGTGATTTTATACATGTGTGTCAACTTGGCATCATAATGGTGCTCCAGCAGAGCTCACATGGTGTTTCATTGTGTGTGTGTGTGTGTGTTTGTGTGTGTGCGCGCTTGGCATTATGATATTGCCAGAACCCCCATGCTGTCTCCTATTATGCTCTGATCCTGTCCCATGGTGCACTGCAACCATCCAGGGTTCAGTGCTTGTAGGGGGACAGCTGGGAATTATTGGAACTAAATAGACCAATTTGATTGGCTGCGCTACTCCAGCCAGCGCAATGCGATTGGCCAAGCAGGTTTTATGTGGTGAATTTGATGCTTTTTCTGTATCAGAGTGAGAGAGGGAGATAGAAAGAGGGGGAAAGGATGAATGGATGAGGAAGGGAGAGATCTCTCTGGGTGGTTTGTACCAGCTTTGATCACTCCACTAGGACTTGAAAAGCTGACTGACTGCCACACGCGCACACACACACACACACACAGGACAAGATATTTCTGTGGTCAAACAATGCTGCATTCTGTCTGCATTCTTTGCGTGTGTGTACGTGAGCGTACTAGTGCGTGCGTGTGTGTGTGCTCAGATAGGCGTTGATGGGAGTGTATGAAAGAAAGTCTTTGACTGCGTCTGGGGTTGTTTTGTGTAGAAGACCCTCCTGCTGCTAGCAGCAGCCTAGTGATGGCAGATTTCCCTCACCCTCTCTGCCTTCTTTTTTGTTTTATCCTTGCTTACTCATCCGTACATTTCATAGACTCTTACTTTAAGTGTGACCAGTGATGAGACATTTTTCCACCCACCTTTTCTCTATCTTTCTCCTTTCAGTCTGCGTCCTCCGTTAACTGCTGAATGGATTTTTCTGACCTTTTTTTTTTTTTCTCCTTGCCTGTGGCCTTTCATGTTCATCCAGTCACTCTGTAGATTTTATGTTGGACTGTGAAAATGCTGAACCTTGTCTGTCCACCTACAGTTCTGTGCATTTTATATATGGTTTGCTTGAAACACAGCAATTACAGCTCGGCCTATTTCAAGAATCGAGAGACTGAACATGGGTTGTTTGTGTAGTGACAGAGAACTTTGCAGGCATGCTTTTCTGAGGAAAGCAGAGATGAAATCCGGTTTTTGTGGTTTTCAAAAGGCTGTGTCGACAAACTGCGTCACACCGCTTGCACCATTTACTATCTCTCACTCTCCACAGGGGAAAACCCAGGATGGAACATAAGAATGCGTCCCTGTGTGTGTGTCCGACTATGTGTGTTTGTGTGTGCGTTTGTGTCTGTGAGCGTGCATGTTTACTAGAGAGACGTGCTGAACTAGAGAAAAGAGGAAAAGGGAGAAAGGAGAAGCTAAATGTTCTGAAACTGATTCCCAGCGTCTCCTGCTGTTAGGCCTAATTCCTTCTAGAGTTTCATGTGAAGATCTGGAATTATGAATTTTTCATGGCCTGCGAAACCTAAGGCCTCATTTGGGGCTCTCATTTCCAGGCTTTTTGTTTTAGTTAGTCGTGTGTATGTGTGTGTCTATGTGTGGGGCGGGTGTTCGGGAGAGAACGCACTTTGTTTCCAATCAATGGCCTACTATATAGTTCCCACTGGTCCCATGCAGTTCTGCACTGCAAAAAATGATAAGCCTATTTTAGTGTTTTTCACAGATTCAGATGTACACTTACTTCATTGTCTTTAAAGTTATGTTATTGTACTACACTGCAAGATAAAACGCATTCAGAAACACAGTGGAATATTGTAGTAAATGGGCTACTAGATCATAATGGAATAGTTCTTATTTGCCTTTGCCATTACAGATCACAGATCAGGAAAATCCCATACAATTATTTTGGTAAAGTTTAATCTAAGATGAATTGTCTTGTCATTTTTTGCAGCATACTGCAAGTAGAAACTGGGCGTCTTTGATTCCCATAATAAACAGTTGGGCTCAGTGAATCGATGCCACCGAGTGCCAGGCCACAGATTGTTGGACTGTTGTCCATCATCTCAATTCCTCTTTCCTATCATTTGTTCCCATTTCTCTCTCTGACTCCATCTCTCATTCTCTCTGTCCCTGCTTTCTCTCATTCCCATCTGCTACCTCTGACATTGTTTGCCTCTCTGACTTTTAGCTCCCTTTTCTTTTTTTTCTTTTTTTTAATTCTCTTCCTCTGCTACTGTCTCTCACCACTTTGTCCCTTTCTCTAGTTAGATTTACACTGTTTAATTAGAGTGTGGCCCAAACAGTGGACATATTGTTGTGCTTCTGGACGGGACCCACAAGCAGCGGGACATTATGTGTTTGTGTGTGTGTGTGTGTGTGTGTGTGTGTGTGTGTGTGTGTTTGGTCACTGAAACATGGTGGAAACTCATCAGTCAGCCAGAGGGAGGGAGAAAGTTTGCCTACGCATTCAAACACACAAACGCACACACGGGTCCAATACAGATAGCTGGGAGGAAAGAAGGAAGGAGACAGGTAGAGAAACGGAGCTCCACACCATGCCAGCTGCTCTCCATTGAAATCTCACCCTGTATCTCTTTGTTTTAAGACCTTGCCTCTATCCACAGCCGGCAGCTTAGGCTTTTCATGGTCTATATATTCTTTTTATTTGATACCGTAAAACCTCCAGTAAATAGCCCGGGCTGGTTTACTTGCTTCAAGAACAATGTGCAGCACACAGCGCTTATTGGAGACAAGCAATTGCCGGAGACATTTTTTTGTCTCTTCTCTCTGTATGAAGAAACCAACTTCTGCATTTTCAGCTTAATCCCCCTGTCCCGTGCCATGTCTGTCTTTGACACTTTGTTTGGATTTGTGCCAAAGTACCAATCTGCTCTGTCTCCAGATTTTTTGCTCATGGCGCTTGTATTAAAGGCAAGCTGTAGATTTGGGGATGTATGTATTGTTTTATTTACAGTATTATCGCACATTTCTGCAGTCCTAAACCTTATGGGCTGTGGCATTGCACAGGTGTCACTCCTTAAACACACACAAATGCAAAGACAACACATTTCTACATACATACATGTGCTCTGTTTGAAAAGAACAATTCCTCGTGTGCAGACACACGACCAGCAGATGGGTGCTGGGTGCATTGGCTGAGTGGTGTGTTTGTGTGTTGGAGCAAGAGAGTGTTATTTGTGTCACCATGAATATGTAATTAAGCTACTATTGAGAAAAGACGACGTGCCGCAACAGGGGGTCCACAAGGCTGGGACCTGGGTCCTTTTTTGTTTCCACTGAAAGCTGGCTGTGAGCATTGTCCTGGGTTGAGAGAGTGAAAGAGAAGACGGAGAAAAAATAAGGCAGGGACATGGTTAAGAGCAGAAACAAACTGAGTAATGGAGAGAGTGAAAGAGAAGAAAAAGAACGAAAGGAGAAGGTATTTTTTTAAATTTTGTTTTTTTTTTGGAGAATTTGACATTCACGCTCCTTTTTTTGATAGGAAACAAAGCTGCACTGTAAAAGCCCATTCAACTGCTGGTTGAGTGTGGAGAGAGGATTGGGGAGAGGAGGAGGAGGGAGCATGCAAGCTGGCTGAGCGGCGTTTGGAAGCCGCCTGAAGGATTAGTCTTTCTCTTCTTCGTATCTTTTGCCGCTACATTCTCTCTTCCTTTGTAACTCTCTTTTCCTCTCCTGCTCTCCTTTCCACATCCCCCCTTTTAGCCATTTTTACTCCCTCTGTCACTCTTTCTTGCTCCCTCAATCCAACCCCTCCCTCCCTTTCTCACCCCCAACAGTAACTCTTTTCTTTTTCCCCCTCTCGCTCTCGCTCTCTCTCTGTGCCAAAACTGTCTGGTAATCTAGTGGTCCATCTGAAGGAATATGCAAAAACCTGAAACCATAATTACTATAATCACCACTGTAACTTTTTACCTCCTAGGCTTACGTCTGCACTTTGCACATGTGCGCGCGCACACACACACACAAATACAACAGCTATGCCTGTTTTTGAAAGAGAACATTGTAATTCTGTAGGATGCCGTGAAAAAAGGGGATTTAGCATGTGTTGTAAAAAGGTTTCTGGTTGCCTGTTCTCCTGCTGTAGACATGATGTAATTTACTGTACTGTACCCCATGTAGGCTTAGGGAAAACAAGGGACTAACACACACACAGGCAGGCAAGAATGCACAAAAATGACAAACGCTGTACAATTCAGTTAGTTTATTGTGTATGATTGGTACAAAGGCACGCACACACAACCAAACTCGTATGGTACCACAAGTCCATTCACTTATTTTGGCTGTAATAAGGAACCCGGTATATTTTACTCCGCGGGTGACAAGATTACGTGTAAGCAGTTTGCTTTGATTCATTTGAACACAGCATTTCTAAGTGCCTAATGAATATGGGCAGTACTTTGCTGAGAATGCACGTTTGTGTGTCTATTGTGTGTGTGTGTGGATGAAATATCACATTGTTATTTTCCAGAATTATCCATGCAAACAGTGCTGTTTTTACTCCCCCAGAGGAGCACAGGTAGGAAGGCGCTGTAGGTGGAGAGAAAGGAGAGAGAATAATGACTCTCCACTGTAAAAACCTCGCTTCCTGAAATCTTTTGTTCTCCGGGAAAAAAGTGATCGCATAGGGGTGAAAGAGGCAGGGAATCAGAAAAGCCAGGCAGAGCAATGTTGAGCGAATAGGAGGGAGAAAGATATAGTGACTTAGATATACAGTAGGGACATCAAGTGCAGGAGCGAGATAGGGAAAGACTGCGGGGTTTGTAATTAATCAAAGTTCTCAGGCCGGGGGAAGAGATTTGATGAAACAAAACAGTGAAAAAGAGATGACTGAATAATTTCACTCCACTTGAATTTACAGTCATACCATAGTCTCTGGTGTTTGCATCACCCTCACTTTGAAAATTGTCTAATTTTAGGGTTATGATAAGAGTTAAACTGAACTGTTTTTCAAATACAAGAAGATACAGAAGCTGTGAGGTGAGCTGGTGGTATGCACTGCTGATTTCTGGTATTCATTGTGTGTGTGTGTGTGTGTGTCATTGTTTGAGAAAGACATACAGAGACCTTTCTTTTTTTTTTTTCTTTTTTTTTTTAAACAGGCTAATACAAAAGGATAATCTAGCTTTCTTGCACACTGCCCAAGGCTAAGTGCTAAAACAGATCTGTTGACAGAAGTAGCTCAGCTCAATGAGCAGAGTTCGGAGACAGTCGGTACCAGTTGTATAGAAGGGTTTTTTTTTTTTTTGGTTTGATGAAAATGTATTGGGTTATTGTCTGTGGGTTTGGTTTCCTTTGTCTCCATAAGTTTATGTACGAAAAGCGAAAATATTCATCACTTGTTGCAAATGTCGGACTGCACAGAACAGATTGGACGTTGTTTTCCCACAGGTTCGACTTCAACTTATGATAGTCTGCATTTTATAACTTTGTGTTTTATTGCATGTTTTTGAATGTCTTTGTTTGGTGTGCTGAGCTTGTTATGCAGGCTTTCCTATAGGGAGATCACTTCAATATTGCGTGAAATGAGAAAGGTGCAATATGAATAAAAACACGGCACGTCACTCTGGTATTGGTATCATATTGAAGGGAAATGTACACAGACTTTGGACACTTTGAAGAACAACCCTACTTCATGTGCACAACACATTTATTCAGTGGCAAAGTGTCAAATTAGATTATTCTTATTTATTTTCTCTTACATTCTTAGTCTGATTTAAAATCAGTTGGGATTAAGATCAGATTAAAATGTACATTTCATTTTTTATTGTGGCATGTTTTCATTTCTCAATATATAGTCGAGGCACTAAAATCCTTGTATTCAGTGGCTTAAAAAATCCAGAGGGTCAACTGTTTGCTACCAACTTTAATAAGCACTGAGTCAGCTGCTGGTGGAGATCATCAGATATTACTTTTTGGGAAGACTGTTTCCAGAGAGGCTGAAATTAAATGGGGTGATGATGAGGTCAATGGATTAAGGCTTTAAAGTTGTTTTGAGTGATTGAGAGATTTAAGATCTTCTCTCCTACTGTGTCTCACCAATCTCAGAGTGAAAGTCAGGTTTTATTATGGGTGCTCAACATTGACTCGGCAGTGCTGCTATAAAAGTACAGACCTACTGACTTGTTTTGTGCAGTTGTTTATAGCATGTTTCTGCTATGCTTTGTTTTCATTGATTCTCTCCCACATGCACTTTGTGTGTGTGTGTGTGTGTGTGTGTGTGTGTGTGTGTGTGTGTGTGTGTGTGTGTGTGTGTGTGTGTGTGTGTTCAAATAAACATGACTTGTTTTTGCACAAGTGTGCTAACTTGTTAGCTGTGCTGCTTTGAGCCCTCTGGCTCTCCGGGCTCTATTGTCTTGCAATGTTTATTGATGTTTATTTTAAAAAAAAACATTGGATTGACCCTAAAAAATCTCTCTTTCTTACTCCCCCTGCTTGTGGTATTTTGTATTTCCACCCCCAAGGATTTCTGTAAGGCTTACGGTCATGGCAGGTACGGTAGTAGTAGTAGTCTTGAATTTCACTGCTGGTTGTTTTTGAACTTAAAAAGAAGTTCATTGCAGCTCATTATACAGTGTAGGAGGTCAGTTGAATTCAATACAGGCTTGGATGTGACAGTACTTTACTATGACGTGCCTCTTTGGTGCTAATGATTTGGTGACCATTTCTGCTCAAAGGACAGAAGCACTGGATTTAGTCCTCTTGTGTATATGTGTTATATGATGTAAAATAAAGTAATACACTATGCTGTCATTTATTATCGTGGAATAATCATTTTTGAGGTACTAAATCAGCGGATGAACATGACAAGATGAAGGGATGACATAATGACACTAGTGTGCTTCTCACTAGTGACTAATATTTAACTGTTTTCCTTTTGACAGGCTTGTTTAAACTACAACACTCCATTGCAAATCTGTCAAATCAAACACAGCATTTTAAAGCTCATTTAATGTCTCATTGATTCAGTCAGGGATTTAAACACCTACACTCCAATTGTGATCATTACACGTCCTTAAAAAGGATCAACACTTGTTTAAATCAAAGACGGACTACATCTGACACATGGTTCATGAAATGTTAAGGTATCGCATCATTATCTGTGTTTTGGGAGAATGGAGATTGGCGCTTCCTGCTGTGATCTGACAGCTGATGAAATCTAGATGCAATTTTACATGAAAGTCCCACATGTTTGATCTGAGAAAAGTTACAATGGCATAACATGAAAAAGTTAGCAAAAGCAAAGGGAGAGCTAAATTGCACCCCGAATATATAAGAAATGGTCAATTCCCTCTTTCAAATGATATTTGTAATAATACTTTATTCTTTAGAAAGTAACACAGGGAAAGACTAGAGTTTTAAAAGAATGCAACAACTGGAACCGTGCCCTGATCTTTTCCCGAAGAATTTACAGTGCTACTTTGATGTTGTCAAAAACATAGTCAGTAATGAGGAATGCTGTATAATTCTGTCTGGAGCAGCACTGCTTTTAATCAGGGGGGTGTGGGCATATTGGTGTTTTCCCAGCATAATTTAGCTCTAATGAATATATTTTATTTTGGGTTGGATACAACATCAGATAGGTCTTTAAATCATTCATCTTTTTCTTGTTAAACTAACTTCTATGTCTTTTGAAAAAAGCAATGACAAATATGCAGCTCCTTTTTTTTTTTAATCAAATGCATGCTGGTTTGAATGATATAGTCCTGTCTGTGTCACTTTCCCTAATGAAAGGAATGAACGCCCACTGCAGATTAAATTCCACTAAAACTTTTCTAGTCAAGAAGCTGTATGTGAGCACATTTTTACATAAATATAGAATTTACTTAATTTCAGTGGTGTCTTTATTTTATAAAGAAAACCTTTTCTACTGCTTAAGATTTCAGTTCTTTACTTGTCAAACTGAAAAATGTTCTGTTTTGTATTTGGATGTTTTGGTTTGAGGAATTGTTTCTTGTTTGTGGGTGCAAGCTCTTACTGTGGCTTTTGAGTCTTCGTGCAGTTTTTGAGGCCCACACACACTTTGTTTCATTCCCAGCTTGCAAACAAAGGCACCGATTAGCTGTCTTTTCACAGAAATCATACACAATATCTCTTCCTGACTGTCCCAGGAGTGAGGAAAGTTCATTTTAAACTAGGTCACAATGACACACAGGTGTTTCGTATCTGAGGCTGTAATCCTGCACATTTCAAAGGGGTTTGGGACTCAGCCATTTACCTCAGACAGATAGTCTTGCTTAATTGCTTTCCTTTTATTTATTTCTGTTGCCATCATCATCATCATCATCATCATCATCATCATCATCATCATCTCCCCGAGGCACAGCTGGTGTAGTTTTGCAGTAACGGTTTTCAGCACACAAACTGGCTCTCTGTCCAATGACATGTGGCTCAATCAGCCCGCCAATACTGGGAAAACACACACACACACACACACAATACTAAGGGACAAGTGTCTCTACCCTGTTGAACACTTGCATACAAGGGGGTTTCCAGACAGAGCAGCCAACACACACACACACACACACACACACACACAATGGCACTGAATGGTTAGTTTGGCAGTTAAAGTCGAAGTGTGGATAGACACTGTGTCTCCATATGCAGTAGCTGTTGTGTTCTTGGCAGGTTTGGTATATCGTGTCACTCTTTTGGACCATGTCTGATATTTTGGCAGTTGCAGTTTCAGAAAGGCGGGAAAAGCCACCTGTACAGTTGTAGCAATTAATTATGTTTGTACCAAATTCATTCAAACTCTTATCTCCAGGCAACCTTGATACCTAAAAATGCATGTATAAATTTAATTTTGATATTGTGATATTAAACTAGACCTCATTTGGCATTTTGGTTATTGTAATATGGTGATTGATGAGCTTAAATGTTGTCTTTTCCTGGGCTTAAAGTAAGTTATAAAACTATCTGAGCTTAATCCAGTTGTGTAAAGTTAAAGGATTTACAAGAGACAGATTTAAAATAGAATAGTCAAAATTCAAAGCAGCTTGATAGATTGGAGTCAGAATATCTGGACTCAATCTAGAGTCTAGATTGAGTCCAGATATTCTCTAGTATAGGTCAAGCTCCAAAAACACACTCTATGCTACGCTATCCGTTTGCAAAATGCATATGATGGCGTCTTTCATTAGACAAAGTAAACTTGATGACATCATCTGGCTTATTTTTTCAGACTTTGGAAAGCTCCCTCCAGAACCGCAGAAGACACTCGTGACAAGACCTAAAAATATCATCATATTATTGATATTGACATAATATTCATATAATGGGGATGTTTATGTGGAATTTTGAGTGACCAGGCCATTTATCTCCACACGAATATTAGATGGGGAAAAAGTTTGTGCATCTTTGTCAAAGTATCTCCATCCTATTTAGGGTTTCATAACCAATCTTGACTTTTCACCAACATACTATAAAGCACCACATCATTCCTGGACATCTACCTCAAATAAATTGGTTGCAACTGTACCAGCTGCACACAATTGAAGCATTGTTGCCTACTTGTTGAAATATGCTTCATGGTATGCACTGTGTGGCAAATAGCCATCTGTAAGCTATATATTTTACATTTGTGCCAATGACATCATGTGTATGGGGTTACTTTTTCTGAGAGCAGATGAATGAGCGTGAGACTTATGTCATAGTGTCACAGCAGGGTTATTTCACCACATCAAAAGAACATGAAATAAGTGTCTGTGAGCCTCCCTCCATTTTCTCCTCGCTCTGTCCATCACTGTTTCTCTTTTACACAGTCTTGTGTCCGTCTCTTCTTCACTCCCTGTCATCTTTCTCCACTTTGGTCCGAGTCTCTTCCCTTCTCTCCTTCCTGGGGGAAGGGGAGATTTAAACTTTGAACAAAAGACACAAGGAGGAAAACTTTGCAGAAACATTTGAAGTGTTTTTCCCCCTTCTCTGTTCCGAGAAATGTCATCCACACCCAAGGAACAGTTTCAAAAGAAGCAGAAAGTAGCTGACTACAGCCAGACAATGCCCACGGCTCCCTCTAGCTCCTCCAAATCCTTGTATTGTTGCTGTGGTTATTTGTGTTGCTTCTTCCTCTGGGCCCCTCCAGGGTTTTCGTTTATCTCCGCTCAGTGCTGAGGTCTTGTCAGAAAATGAGGGCAGGGCTGCCGTTTTGGCCCCAGGTCAACTTGCAACTCGCAAAAGTTTATTTTTAGTGTGAAAATGAAACTCGCATCTAATGACAAACTTGTTAGTTCTAGTTCTGAGTTGAGAGTTTAGAGTTTGTTTCTTTTTTTTCTGCTTTTGTGGTAGCGTCTGCAGTGTTTTACTGTATTCATTCAGTAGTGGTGAGCTACAGTAGGAAGAGCATTGCCGACAATGCTACAGAAACAGAAGTGCTCAACAGGCAGTCACTCACCTTGACTTTCATCCTGAAATCACATCTTGTTAAGGAACCATAAATACAAAACCCGTGCTAGACAGTTATGCATGTGATCCTTGCTTGTGATGTATTAACCATGACTTAATGCAAATATTCCTCACAATATTGCCTTTTATGAAGTTGACCATGAATAGAAATTTGATTATTAATATTTATTTTCTGTAAATGACCAAAGGTGATTGAGCACACAGCGCAGTGAAGTTTAAGAGTTCGATAGCAAATGTTGTCACTCATTTAATCTCCAGCTGAAAGGCACCTATGTTCTTCCCAGAATAGTTTCCTCCACACTGTGCCGACTTACAGTTCAGCTAAGTCCTTTTTAAGCTTTCAGTTCCATCACTTTTGCTCTTTAGAGCTGAGGAGGGGAGGTGTGTCCGATGAATTATTTACAGAGCACAGAGTTAAGATAACAAAATGCTTCAGAGTTTCAGACAGACTGGTGCCATCGGGGTTATACAGACTTTGTAGTGACGTGTGCATTAGAGAGCTTAGGTCAGGGGGAAAAAGTCAGAATCCTGATATCATAAATTATATCTTAAGGGTTCTGTTCATTCAAATTACAAAAAGCATATTTCCTGAAGTGGTATTAGCCATGCAGATAGTTTTTATTCCTGGATTTATGATATGTGTCTCTAAGCTTTCTGCTTTCACATCAAAACAATTGAGCTGAGTGAATTTCAACTGTGACATTCACACCTATAAAAAACGTTCAAATAGAGTCTGTGGATTATCCAGAGTTGTCTGTGGAAAACGATGCTAATTTTCTAAATGTATTTTTTTCAATGCTGTATGCACCACAAACAAAATTCTATTCACCTCCATTGTATTGGTGTGGCTGCAGAAATTTCAGGGACAGATATCTCAAAACCTGAGCAAATAAAACCAAAAGTATATCTGCATGGCTAGATACCACTACAGGCAAGAGAGAATAGAACATAGGTAATTTATTTATTTATGAATTTGGTTGAACAGACCCTTTTTAAAAGACACTTTAATTGAACTGTTTTCCTTTAAGGAAACATTTAGTTTTTTGTTACACAGTGGATACATTCTACTTTTGCATTTAAAATTTCCATCCATATTACAGTATATTTTCATCTATTCATTTTCAGTACTAGGAACAGGAGTAGTTGTAGTCTTAATCGTAGTAGACGTAATACTGGTTTCAGAAGTATTGCCTCAAGGAAGAGTTTCAATATAATTGGGTCGATAGGAAGGGAGGGCTAATGAAAACCAAAGTAACCACTTTAAAAAAGACTGAAGTTCAAAGGCGTCTCAACTTTAAAGTGCTTTTTCAGGTTAGGGTTCCCCTACTTTGTCTCCAGTCAATACTCTAAACAAGACCCTTTTAATCTGTGGAAACAAAACAGATTGTATTCAGGTTTGTAGACCAAGTGTTGCAACCAATTTGCCTGTAGAAAATCAATCAAGGCAGATTTACCGTTTCCCCAATGTCAGATACATAGAATTGGTTAACACACACGCACACACACAGAGACGCACGCACAAACACACATACAGATGTCTCGGAGGTCTGTTTAAGTGGACATTTAATCATCAAGGACCTTTTCCTGCTGCTTGCTCCATTGAGTGGGTCTGACACACACACACACACACACACACACACACACACAGTGTATTGATTCTCAGTGATGTTCTTGTGCTGTTGGTTAAACAAGACAGTAATAATGGAGCAACATTGTTTAGTCTGCTTATTGAACTGTGACTGGCTGACATTGATTGTTGTCTTCTGCTTTGGGAATGCATTTGTGTTTGTGTGAATGTGACTTTGTGGATGAGTGTAATTTGTTTGTGTTTTAGGTGTGTGTTTGCATTGTTTCTTTGTAGATAGCCTTGAGAAAGAGAAGGAGGAACAGTTGCAGGCAGGAAAGATTTCTTGCTTAAGCTTCTTTCACTAATTTCTTTTTTTCTCGGTAGTTCAGAGGGCGAAGCTCAGTCAAGGCTGGAGAAAAGATGGTGAGAGGAAAGAGTACAGAAGACGGTGAGGGTGGAAGAAGGAATTGGTGTGAGGAAAATAGTCACTGAGGTGTTTGACAACACTGACTAGAGGGAGAACTTAGTGAGAGAGACAGAGGATAAGGGAGAATGAGAACAAGGGCAAGAGGGTTGCTAAAAGAAGGCGAGAGAAGAAGAAAGGAGCAGATAAAAAGCAAGGAAAACTCAGGAGAAAAGGGGGAGAGCTACATTTCCAGGCCTATCAGCTTCAGAGCACTGTTTTAGTCATATTTCATATCTGCACTACTTATACAGATCTATAAAAATCACTGCAGCATCACTCGTATGTCTGATTCTAAAATAGAGCTGTTTTATGTCCTAGTCAAGGGATCAGGGTAAAATGTAATCCTGATCTATACATTTCAGGACTAATTAGTCCGGAGCTATTTCTCGAATATCAAACTACCTCAAATTGAGCGTTTATTGAATAAATGTCCCTTTTATTCTTTTTTTTTTCACAGATTACGCCGGAGGCGCATCTTTCAAAGTTAGAAATAAAAGTTGCTATCAGAACTTTAGGTTTGAGGTTTTTGTGTTCAAATTATACTATTTTACTGCTTTATCATAAGTGTCATAGCCTGTTGCAGAGCACCATGTAGTGCTGAAGAAAAGGTTGTATAAGTCTTCATAAATGTACCTGAATGAAGCTTATACTTAAGTCTTATCATGTTATTAACTTTAGAACGAACTTTAGAAGTGCTATCTTGAAGGATTCAAAGGAATTCATTGAGCTTTGTACATTTCCATTCATCACAAGCTGTTTTGAGATTACACAAGGTTATGCCATCTAAAATTTCCATGCCTAAAGCCCTACAAGCAGCCATGAATAATTCATGGGAGTTTAATATTGAAATTGGTCATTTGTTTCCATGCCAAAGCACTGTGAAAGGAGAATTACAGAATGCTTTGGCACCCAATAATGAATCATCAAGATGTTTTGAATTGACACCGAGAGCGTCTAGTATTAGGTATGTTTTATTATAATGAATAGAGACTCAGAAGCAACTCAGACATTTCAGCGCTCCCCACATCTCCGGCTCGGCGGTTGAATTGGTCTCTCTGAGACTTTCAGAGGGAGAGATGCTTGGTCTGCATTTTCTGGCCTATCATTAAAGCTCTTCCCGGTTTTCTGGAAACACACATGCATGGTCATACGCGTGCACACACACACTTAGGACTGGCATATGCAATAATGTATGCTGCAAGCGTGCACACACTTTGGTACACACAGACGTAAACGGACATGCACATTCACAGCATGGAGACTGCTTGCTGAAAATGATTACATTGCTTTCATTACTTTAAATTAAATTTAGAATATAGAGTCAATGGGTTGTCTTTTAAATGGACATAAGTGGTTTATAGCTTTTTCCAAACTAAACAAACTCAAAAGATCTGTCTGTTTGAATTCAATGGTTGCTTTTATTTGAAACTTTGGAAGTACAATTTACGTAGATTTTGTGATCAACTTTTAATTATTGTTCTTTTGCTTATCTATATTGATATATACAAACAAAACACAATTGAAACAACAACAATATAACATGAAACAAAACAAAACCTAGTGGCGACCCCCCATACCCCATCCCAAACCCATAGATCTCCATATAATATTTGCAGCACACAAGGATCCAAAATTTAGCAATAAAAAGAAATGGTGATTACAGCAATTCAAAATTGGTTCATAGTGAAAATGTGCCACTGATGCAAACAACTAACTGCAGCCAAAGCCGACTTCTGGAGTGTTTTGTGGCTTGAAGCTGTGTCTTGTTCATCTTGAGCTGTTTGGGATGCTGCTCCAGTCTCTTTCTTTTTCTCATGCTCTTTCCCTGTCTTGTTCTCAGTTTCTTTCTTTATTTCCACCGTTTCAGCGTTTTCTCTGCTCTAGCCGCAAAGGCCAGAGGCACTGTCCCCAGGGGGAGTGGGGGGTGTGTGTGTGTGTGTGTGTGTGAGTGAGAGAGAGAGATTGTGAATATGCAGAAGTGTCTGAGAGAGAAAGATAGTGAGACACAGAGATTGTATGAGAAAGGAATAGTGTGTCTCCTTGTGTGTGTGTGTGTGTGTTTGTGTGTGTACCGCCGTTCCTCAGGCTCTCTAATTGGGACATGGGTTCTGTCTGTGCTGTGCACCAACCATTTTGATGTAAGTCCCACATGAGCATCGCTGTAAATCTTGATAATGGTATTAAGCTTGTCGAGCCAGTCTGGGACTTCAACCTGCAGTGCGTGCTTGCGTGCATGCAGACACACACTCAGACACACACATACAAGCAGAGAGTGGTGTGGGCACTGCTTATTAATGTAGGAAAGACCCATATGCGCATATACTGTACACTGTAGTCCAAACTCTGGCCATTACCATAGCACAGACAGACCTCTGTGGCACTTAAGACGGCTTACTACCTGCTATAAATGTATTTCAGAGTGAGGTGGGGAGGTGTGTGTGTGTGTGTGTGT
>LKNJ01001713.1:0-32254 GCA_002120245.1 Maccullochella peelii
TGACATGCTGAAATCTAATATTTTTAGCTAGCTACAGGCATTTTGTTAGCGTTTCAGCCCTTGGTTTCATATTGTGGCGTCGATTGTTTTCCTGTTGCGCTCTGTCTCTATGGCCTCAGTCTACCCATCTTCTCCCACCAGCTCCCACCACCCAGCTTGAGTGAGGCAATGCTGCACGAAACAAGTTGGACTCACCGTGGTTTGGGTGAGGCCCGCATCTTATCTTGGGTGTCAGCAACTGATGGCACTCAGCATATGATGCGGCTTTAAGGTGTTCTAAGGTATCATTTCTCCAGTACTACACGACAGGAAAACAGGAAGGCATGAATGGCGTAGACTTTTTTTTGAGACTGCAAAGATTACAGCACAAAAAGTTTTAAAGATAACATTAGAAGAAATCATGGTTGAATATCATGGATCATGCAACCATGGTGCTGACCATTAGTTTTCTGGCTTTTTCCTGTACATAGAAATGTGTATTAATTTGTGGATACCATCTTAAGCAGAACAGCGTAGTAGTTATGGTTGTGTAAAATGAACAATAATACAATTTGTGCTATCCTTCATACATGCCAACAGTATTTGGTTCTGTTTTATAAATGTTGTACTACAATTACACCCAGCAGATTAAAGAGGTAGGCACAGTACATTATTGCTCCAATACAAGACATGTTTGCCTGAGTCACGGGACAATAGTCCAAACAGAAACAAAATAACACTCAAAGGTCAGTGCCCAGTGACACCAGGCGATAGCACGCGAGTGACAGATTTGCAAAAACATCTAATCACCAGATGCCCTTTCAAGAGCAAAATAAAGTAGCCCAGACAGCAGGGATGGGTTGACTGACTCAGTTAATATAAACTGCACTGCAAGATAAATAGTTGTTTGACAGTGGCATTTTAAGACCATATGGCACTCACTTTAACTCCTATGTGAACACTGGAGCAACCTAGATGATGATTCATGTCTGACAAGCTCGGAAAAAGGGGAGAGAGTTCATGGTCAAAGACTTCCCTGTACTTGAACAACTGCGAGTGAGGGGTCTTTAAGCAAGTCAGTTTAGTCATCAACAGAGGAAGACTGTATTCCGCTGCATTCATCTTAGAAATACAAAATCAATTCAACAACAAAATAAAATAGAAAGAAAATTGCATTTCTGTTCTATTGTCTAAAAATTGAGGTTATTCCATGACACAGCAAATGCTTATATTCATGACAAAATTATTCAGTTGAATGTCGGTTAAATAAAGAGAGAAACATATTCTACTAGCAGCATCTGCAAATTCTGAACAGCAGTCTAATTCTCCATCGACTAGCCACGCCTGACAATCATTCACTGTCTCCCATCTCCCTGTAATGAGCTTCTTTGGCCTGCTCTGCACTCCCTTCTTCAGGGCTACAAGGCCCTATGTGAGGGGCCCTTATCATGCCAGTCAGCACAGCATTGGATATCTTCCCTAATTAAATTGAAGCCAGCTTGGCAGGTGTCCTGATAATGAAAGACCAGGGGCTCACGCTTACTTCCACCATACTGGTGAAGCAATGACTCATGAGGTTTCACTATTTGCATAATGAACGCCGATTTGTGGACAGGAAAAGTGAGAGAGGCCCCTGAGAGTGGCCAGAACAATGTAGCTGAAGACTGCAGGTGAGAAAAGGGTGCAGAGCGATAAGAGGGGGGCGGGCAGCACTGTACCACTGCAGACTACCAGCAGTAGATGGTAATTGGACTGAACAAGTGCCAAGCGTAATTTTAGAGGATGAGGAAGACAGGCGTGGTGAAGCTTAACTTTGGTGCTGCAAGACTGTTGAAACCACCTGACTGACAAACCATTTGCAGATCCATTATCCTGTCCCAGTGTCAGAGCTAGGTGGCTGATTGTCACATTGGAGTTACTCCTATTACAGACCTTGTAAGTATGGGGTGGAACAAGTAGTAAAACATTTTACTCAAGTGAAAGTACTTTATTTTAAAGAAATTTTAGTTCAAAGACGTTAACTTGTCTCAAAACCTATTTTGATCCATTTGTAGAAAACTTAATTCCACTACTTGACATTCCACATGCTTCCTATTTTTACTTGTAGTCTCCATTACTGCCTTTCAGAAAACACTCTGGTGCAGAGTTCCAAAGCACTGGATACATTCATTTGAACTGCAAGGAGGAAATCAAAAGAAATAAAATAAAGGAAAAATTATGAAGAATTGTGTACATCTATTACTTATTTTCTTAAAAAAGGAAGTTTACTCTGGTGATGTCACAGTGCTGTCATCAGGATTATCTTGGCTTAGAGACTGTAATGCAGGCTTTCTGTTAACTATTGACTGACTGAGGGCATGGAGTTTGTAAGACATGGGCATTTACCAGGCAGGGATGGTTGAACAAAGAGACATTATCAAGTTGCTTTATGGGAAGAGTCGGATTTAGTGTTTTTGGAGCTTGACCACGAACTAATGCCGTGTGTGCTGCCATATAATTTAGACCGAATTACGATAAACCGAGTCAAAAAATAAACGTTCACTTGAATCTCCTAGTTGTAATTCAGAGTCAGAGCTATGGGGAATTTCTGAGAGCTACAATATCCCCCACTTGATGCAAAGAGCTACTAAAGTGTCAACAAACTGCTAAATAAAATCCAATAATTAACACTTAAACAATTAATTCAGCTAATTTAAAAAGGAGCTATATACACTGTTTGCTTACATCTGTTTTCACTTGTAAACCAACCGCTCCAAGTAATAGCACAAAAGTAGCTAATTTAAGCATTTTAAATGGTGTGATTACAGGGTTAGCAGTGGAGGTCACCATTCCACCAATAATGCGTGAACACTCCCAAGTGGGAATAGCAGGAGGTTTTCCTATTCTTTCCTCTTCCCTCTGAGTGACTAATGTAAGACTGACTTAGATAGCATGTCGCGCAATGCATTATGGGTGAAATAAGACACTTCACAGAAAAGACAAATTGGCAAATGCAATAGCGACACTTTGCGGCATATTTTACACCTGCTGAAAACCTCTGTCTGCTGGAGGAATACAATGCTGAAAAAAGTGTGTTATTTAGTTTTAAGTGACAGACAGTAGCGCCACATGTAAACATTAATTACCTCAGTGTGTCAGTTAGCCTAATGAAATACCACATAAAATAACACTTATGCTATCATTTGTAACATAGCCTAATGACTGTCAGTCAGTGTTACTGTATATGCGATACGCTATGTCTTTGTGTCTTCTAACTGATGTTCTAACAGATTGTTGCCATAGCAACAAAGCTCTCACCTCAGGCTTAGCCAGGGGGAGAGGTGGCTAATTTTCCTACCTCAAATTAAGTCAGTCTTAATATTTCAAACAGGCTTAATTAGACTGGTCTAACCTGACAATTTAAGACCGGTCTAAAGGCCAAGACTAGTCTTAAACTAAGTTTATGCAACTGGCCCCTTGTATAGGGTTTGTCCTGCTAAGGCCTGGGACTTGATTCTCTCATGCACACTTAAAATGCAGCATGGTGAGTTTGTTCTTCTTGGCCACAATAGATAACCATCACATTAGTGACAACTGAAACTTTGCGGTTTATCTACCACGTTTTAGTGCAGGCTGCAATTCATTAGCTGTGGTTGGTTGGGAAAGTGCAGGCACAGAGAAATGAGAAATCTCCCCCATTTATTCAGTGTGAATTGTCTGCTTGTTTAGAAATCATTAATGGCAGAGCCTCAGCGTACCAAAACAGGCCGGCTCATGAGATTGTAACCCTGCAGAACACCACACAGACCCAAAGTGCCTCCAAAATAATGAGGGGGGAAACCAACATTAACACAGCTCTTTCCCCCTTGTCCACCTTGATGATTTTTGTCATTAATCAATATTGACTAGGCAACAAAGCCACAAGGCAACTCATTTATCTCCATGTGAAATTAAGTGCTTGTCTCCTTTTCCATTTGTATCCACTTTTTGTTAAATATATAATGTTGTAACACTTTCTGTTCTGGGCAATGACTGGAATCATTTATTATGATTATAGGCTCCATCTTAAAAACTCCTATAGGTCACTAACATTGAAACAATTTGAAGTACTCACCCAGCATCATCTATCTGTCATAAGTGTGATTTAATTTTGCTGAAAAGTTGGAAAAAGAAGGATGTTCAACATTTACTGATGGCTGCATGTTAGCACAGTCAAGTTAGTGCTGTAGACGGCAGAAAATAATAGCACTGCTGGTGGACTGATTAACTCACTTTCAATGCACAACAGAACTGACAGTCACAGCCCTGCGGTGCAACAGCCTCGGGCAGTGTGAGGCTGTATGGTTAGGCTAGCAGTGAAAGGTGTGTGTGCAGAAAGTGGCTGCAAAAGCATGAGTCAATTAGTCAAGGTCATATATGCTCCTGAATTAATGGATATTGAATGTAGCTTTAAACATAGGAGCATGGCTACTTCTACTATTGTCAAAGGTGATCATTATGCTTCCATTCCGTGCTAAATGGTCTGCACATTTAAATGTGTGCAGTAGTCAACAGTGAGCTATGTCAATGCAGCCTGGTCCTTTCTCAAGTCTACTTTTGATACTGAGTTCTAATGTGATTCCTATGTCACTCGCAAAACTTCCAAGGGTGCCACATGGTCAGTAACAGCCAATCAGAGATTTTGTTACATCCTTGCTAGATTAGCAAGTCCCAGAGGGTCACATAATGATAAAAGAGCCATCAAAATAAAAAATTAAATGGGAAACTAATTGGTAAATGGAGACAAGAATAATGTCAGCATCAGTCAAGTGCCCCAAAACGACATCAGTTTTATCCGCTCAAGTGACAAAGCCTTCTAGCTGCCATAGTAATTATGACAGGAGCAAAGAAAAAGTCAGGTGACATTGTCATAGAGCGACAAGGTTTACTTTTAACAGGGCAGACTGCTGTTCATTTCCTGTTTCCTGCCAACAGTCTGCATTTATTTTTTAAAGCAAGTTCCAAAACCAAGTGTTAAATAATGTTACCATGACGACAAAGGTCCTTCATTTGAACTCAAAACACGATGTTTCCTAACCAAGTGTTTTTTTGTGTCAGACCTAACCCAACCTTAACCAGAGCGTTGCCATATCATCAAACAATTCCTATTTTTTAACAGTGATTTGTAATGGTTTTGAAATAGTACAGACAAATTATGTCATCCCGCTGATAGTAACGTTAGATTAAAAAACAAAAAAGCGAATCCCACTTTTAACCTCTTTTGAATTGTATTGTTAAATTTTACTTCTGATTTCATTATGAATCTTTTGCTTTCTTCAGTTACAGTGGGGCAAAAAAGTATTTAGTCAGCCACCAATTGTGCAAGTTCTCCCACTTAAAAAGATGAGGGAGGCCTGTAATTTTCATCATAGGTATACCTCAACTATGAGAGACAAAATGAGAAAAAAAATCCAGGAAATCACATTGTAGGATTTTTAAAGAATTTATTTGCAAATCATGGTGGAAAATAAGTATTTGGTCAATAACAAAAGTTCATCTCAGTACTTTGTTATATACCCTTTGTTGGCAATGACAGAGGTCAAACGTTTTCTGTAAGTCTTCACAAGGTTTTCACACACTGTTGCTGGTATTTTGGCCCATTCCTCCATGCAGATCTCCTCTAGAGCAGTGATGTTTTGGGGCTGTCGCTGGGCAACACGGACTTTCAACTCCCTCCAAAGATTTTCTATGGGGTTGAGATCTGGAGACTGGCTAGGCCACTCCAGGACCTTGAAATGCTTCTTACGAAGCCACTCCTTCGTTGCCCGGGCGGTGTGTTTGGGATCATTGTCATGCTGAAAGACCCAGCCACGTCTCATCTTCAATGCCCTTGCTGATGGAAGGAGGTTTTCACTCAAAATCTCACGATACATGGCCCCATTCATTCTTTCCTTTACACGGATCAGTCGTCCTGGTCCCTTTGCAGAAAAACAGCCCCAAAGCATGATGTTTCCACCCCCATGCTTCACAGTAGGTATGGTGTNTAAAAGATGAGAGAGGTCTCCAATTTTTATCATAGGTATACCTCAACTATGAGAGACAAAATGAGAAACAAAAAAATCCAGAAAATCACATTGTAGGATTCTTAAAGAATTTATTTGCAAATTATGGTGGAAAATACGTATTTGGTCAATAACAACAGTTCATCTCAGTACTTTGTTATATACCCTTTGTTGGCAATGACAGAGGTCAAACGTTTTCTGTAAGTCTTCACAAGGTTTTCACACACTGTTGCTGGTATTTTGGCCCATTCCTCCATGCAGATCTCCTCTAGAGCAGTGATGTTTTGGGGCTGTCGCTGGGCAACACGGACTTTCAACTCCCTCCAAAGANATACAGTGGGGCAAAAAAGTATTTAGTCAGCCACCAATTGTGCAAGTTCTCCCACTTAAAAGATGAGAGAGGTCTCCAATTTTCATCATAGGTATACCTCAACTGTGAGAGACAAAATGAGAAAAAAAAAATCCAGACAATCACATTGTAGGATTTTTAAAGAACTTATTTGCAAATTATGGTGGAAAATAAGTATAAATCAATAACAAAAGTTCATCTCAGTACTTTGTTATATACCCTTTGTTGGCAATGACAGAGGTCAAACGTTTTCTGTAAGTCTTCACAAGGTTTTCACACACTGTTGCTGGTATTTTGGCCCATTCCTCCATGCAGATCTCCTCTAGAGCAGTGATGTTTTGGGGCTGTCGCTGGGCAACACGGACTTTCAACTCCCTCCAAAGATTTTCTATGGGGTTGAGATCTGGAGACTGGCTAGGCCACTCCAGGACCTTGAAATGCTTCTTACGAAGCCACTCCTTCGTTGCCCGGGCGGTGTGTTTGGGATCATTGTCATGCTGAAAGACCCAGCCACGTCTCATCTTCAATGCCCTTGCTGATGGAAGGAGGTTTTCACTCAAAATCTCACGATACATGGCCCCATTCATTCTTTCCTTTACACGGATCAGTCGTCCTGGTCCCTTTGCAGAAAAACAGCCCCAAAGCATGATGTTTCCACCCCCATGCTTCACAGTAGGTATGGTGTTCTTTGGATGCAACTCAGCATTCTTTCTCCTCCAAACACGACAAGTTGAGTTTTTACCAAAAAGTTCTATTTTGGTTTCATCTGACCATATGACATTCTCCCAATCCTCTTCTGGATCATCCAAATGCTCTCTAGCAAACTTCAGACGGGCCTGGACATGTACTGGCTTAAGCAGGGGGACACGTCTGGCACTGCAGGATTTGAGTCCCTGGCGGCGTAGTGTGTTACTGATGGTAGCCTTTGTTACTTTGGTCCCAGCTCTCTGCAGGTCATTCACTAGGTCCCCCCGTGTGGTTCTGGGATTTTTGCTCACCGTTCTCGTGATCATTTTGACCCCACGGGGTGAGATCTTGCGTGGAGCCCCAGATCGAGGGAGATTATCAGTGGTCTTGTATGTCTTCCATTTTCTAATAATTGCTCCCACAGTTGATTTCTTCACACCAAGCTGCTTACCTATTGCAGATTCAGTCTTCCCAGCCTGGTGCAGGTCTACAATTTTGTTTCTGGTGTCCTTTGACAGCTCTTTGGTCTTGGCCATAGTGGAGTTTGGAGTCTGACTGTTTGAGGTTGTGGACAGGTGTCTTTTATACTAATAATGAGTTCAAACAGGCGCCATTAATACAGGTAACGAGTGGAGGACAGAGGAGCCTCTTAAAGAAGAAGTTACAGGTCTGTGAGAGCCAGAAATCTTGCTTGTTTGTAGGTGACCAAATACTTATTTTACCGAGGAATTTACCAATTAATTCATAAAAAATCCTACAATGTGATTTCCTGGATTCTATCCCCCCATTCTGTCTCTCATAGTTGAAGTGTACCTATGATGAAAATTACAGGCCTCCCTCATCTTTTTAAGTGGGAGAACTTGCACAATTGGTGGCTGACTAAATACTTTTTTGCCCCACTGTATAAAGCTAAAGCTATAATAGGGCTATAAAGCTTTTATTTTTTTTCATTTGATCTTTGATTTGATGGACTAACTCATTTTTAAAAAGCTTTTATTGCTTTTAATGCCTCTTTTGTCCAGTAGAATTTCAATTAATGTACTGCTTTATAACCATTTCCAAGGCTCTTTGGGACCACATCTCTGAGAAGCAATAAAAATGGGTAGAGAAAAAGAATGAATGGAACAATTGACATTTTAGAAAACTATACATTTTCACACAATCCTCATGTCCATGTGTGTACGTATGCCCTCTGTTCTCACTATGACTTGGAGTTTCAGCTCTGATGAAGCATGTCAGAAGCTGTGACTCTGCTTGCTGTCAGAGGTGACTGTGCATTTGGATATTTCTCAGTTTTCATAAATGTGCTTTCTACATCTCTCCTCCCATTTCTCTGGAAAACGACCACATCCACAGCAGCAGAGATCAGCAGAAAGATACTGTAGCTCACTCTGCGTCTTGTTTTCTTTTTCTGTCTTTGTCTTCACCCCCGGCTCATCTTTCCTCTGCACTCGATGGGTGGGAGGCAGAGATGTTCAAACCATTAGTCTGTTCTTAGTCACACTCTAAAAATTGATTGCAAACGGAGAGGAATTAGGGGAAATTGAAATTACATCATTATAGAATTTATCTGGGAGGCATTTCTACAGCTGAGTAATTCCGAAAGGAAATGTTCACTCCATGATCTCCCGAGATCTCCATGACACACAATCAGAGGCTACACCAGGACACACTGAGGAAATGTAAAATGTATTATCCCTCATTTTTGGGAGTTTTATCACAAAGAGATTGACAAGCGGCAATGGAAAAAGTCTTGTAAAGCTCCAATGTGATAAACGGCTTAAATGCTCACTGATTGCACAGGTTCACTTCAAACCAATGACTTTTAAAAGCTACAAGGCTTTAAAAAGTCTATTGGCATTTGGCATGCACAGCAGTAAGAGCCAACATAGAGTCTGTATTTTACATCCAGGGGATATGAAAAAGACTCATCCCTAATGAGAACGCTGTAAAGAGACAGTGATGTTATATGTCTGGTTGAACGAAATTCCCTCTAATAGATTTAAGATAATTTGAATACTTTAAATGTAGAGTATCCATATTTTTTATGTACGATGGCCACAGAGAACATACAATATGGACAAACTGGTAAAATAAGTTGAATAAGTTGATGCTGCTCTCCTGCCCGAAGCATGGACATGGGGTTGCACACAGCTTTCCTGTGTGCAATGACGGATTATTACCAACATTTAGGCGGGTTCACTTTTGGTTTTACCCCCAGATAATGGGGTTTAGATCATTTGACTAAAGTGTTGGCTTATTTACAACCTGTCTGATCATCTGACTGCTCATATTCATTTGCTTTGTTGTAGCAATGTCGTTGTGTTCCAAGATCTCAGTAACCATTTAGTGAGTACAACTTTATCTCAACTAAAGCAAACAATGTCCAAAAACTACAAAGACAAGATCCAAATGTAATAAACTAGAATATTCTTTCAAGAGGCATTCACATAGACAGTAGGCTTGCCCAGGTAGTGTTACCGGTGTTACACTGTGTTTGGGTATACACCAATTACATTAGGCAAGGCAAGGCAGCTTTATTTATATAGCACATTTCAAACACAGAGGCAATTCAAAGTGCTTTACATGGGCAAAAAAAACATTAGAAGGAATAAAATCAGATAACATCAATTTAGAAAAAATAAAATGAAAGATACATAAAATCAAATAAAATACAGTTACAGTGCAGTAAAAAGATGTAGTGGCCAATGCAACAAAGGAAATAAAAGTGCATTAGAGAAATCAGTCATAAGACTGGTAGATTAATAATATTCCCAATTTTATCATAATATTCCCAATTACTCGCCCACCGTTGCTTTGCTTTTTTTTAATAGAAATAAAACCCATTTAGTTCATAGTCACGTATCAGCGCTGACGTTAATCAAATAAAAAAACTCTAATTTGTAAAATACTAAGCGACTAATACTTAGTCAGACAACAGACAATTATAAACTGAACGTGTCTGCTCTGTACAGCAGCAGTCGCAGCACACAGTAGCAGGAGTCAGATTTCACTTATCACGTGATGAGAGTAAGGAGAGTTGACCAATAACACCATGGCAGAGGATCTAACATTAAAGATCAAAGTAAGCGCTCTACAGATAGAGTGTCATCGACAAATATCTTTACTTGTTCGATGTCATCGGTAACACAGGTGTTGTCATGGGTTTATTAACCGGTGGGAACATTTCCTCACTGTGGCATCCCTAACAGACAATGTTTAAAGACATCATAAAAATATTTCTGTGTAGAAAGAAATGCTGCTCTACATGTCTAAAGATCATTGAAAAGCTACAACTCAACATTCTAATAAGCAACAATTCATTCAAAAGCATGTGATGGCATGCTATAGTTTATCAGAGATATTGTCAGGTCAAACCAGGTTACTTATCTCAATATGAAATCTAAAGTACTTTTCATGACCTTAAACCTTTACAACACACATACTGTAGCGGTTGTTTGCTATTGAAGGGCAGCATTCATCCCAGATAATACAAAGTGGCATTTAAGGGCCATTTCGTGGACAACGGCTGTAGCACAGACCTCACGTAACCCTTCCAATCATTCTGCAAACAGCGGGGCAGGAGGGTGGGGGGTGCAGCTTTTTGCTGGACAAATGAGAACAAACGGCAGGAGGACAAAAAAAGATCAAGAATTGCCTCTCATACGGTGAACAGGACGGCATCTTGTGGAGGAAATTGGACGGGATGCTCATTAAAGGCAAAATCAATGGTAAAGGTTAAGGACAGTGAAGTGCAAGTATCCCCCTAAAACTGACAAGGCTACAATTCAATATCTCTTCCCGACTGTGTGTGTGAGTGTGTGCATGATCCCACTCACACACAAAAACAACTAGATCAGGATTGCTGCAGTTCTTACATAACCTCTAGGTGGCTTGTACTGTGGACTGGAGAGAAGTTTGGATGAGAGGAAGGAAAGCCGGCAGCTCTAAAGGACGAGGTGCAGAGTTGAGCACAGAGAGGGGGAAGAAGTACTTGCCGAGGTGGCTGCACAAACAACAATGAACCCTGCTGCCAAGGTGACACCGCATCTCTCACCAGCTCTTTGTCCTGCTGAGCCTTCTAACCTGTTGACAAGGTGCCACCACCCAGCGCCATACCAGTCACACAAAGAGAGAGCTGTCTAATAGCAGCACTTGTCATAAAAATAATCTCTCTTAGCAACTGATCCCAAAAGCAAACAAGAGCTATTTTTCCAGTGATGGTCTGAGACGCTGGAAGGCAATTTTTCTTTTGTTCTTGCAAAGAGAATGTCATCAAAATCAACCCTTGCCATGACTGCATAACACAATAAGAATGCATTTATGTTTGGGTTACAGTTACAGATGAGGTAAACCTTTCCTATTTCTTCTGCTTCAAGTCAGGTAGGATACACATACCGGGGATTTTCAAACTCCTGCAGAGATCTTCAATACTTCCTCACACTTTCCCCATGAAATTACTGCACACAGATACAACGCTAAACCCAAATGCTGCAAAAAAGCAGGGCAAAGGTTACATCACCAGTGAGGATAGGAGCAGAAAACTGCTGAGCGATCGATGGAATATAAAATACAGCTTCTTGTTGAAAAATTTGTTCGGAGTTAGCGTCAGGAAAAGTTTAAGATAACAACATGACTGACACAAAAGTTCAACTTTCCACAACTTCGTTTTCTCAGCTTTTGTACCCCCCACAACGTCAAGAAGTTTCAACTCTGACAAGCTAGGGGATTTTTTTCAATTCATATGCTCTGAAAAATTCATGATCTAGCACAGTACGAGCAGCTGGATGGTTCTCAAGGATGAGAGGTTTATGAGCAGCACAAACTTGCCAGTGTTTGTGTATTTAAAACAAATGACTGAACTGCAGAGCCGTTGATTAGTGCGCACTTTCACTATCTTGTAATGCAGTTGTCTCTACAGTGTAATCTCTTGAAGTCTGAGCTACTTGCATACATTAGATTAGACCCCACACATTAACTATAGTCAGAAATTAATTTGGTGCATGGACAGACAACCTTAGATTTTAAATATTAACACAGTCTAAGACCTCATGTCCCAGAACATATTAGGTATTCCCCACGAAGTCTAAGCACTGACATTACTGACACGAAAGTCAGGTGGAACATTCAGTGAACTTAAGCATGGCCACCTTGTTTTAATAGTCTGAACACACACAGTTCCTGCGCACCTTGGTGGCCTTTTTAAATGTAATTAAGCTCCAAATTTATTCATTGACTTGAAGCTTGAAGAAATGCAAAGGACATGGAAGGTTGAATGTGGAAGGTAAGAGTGAGCATGGAGGGAAGACGGGGGATAATTCTCAAAAGAACCTAAGACAAAGGTTACACGTGATTGAATGAGAGCTGAAACAGAGACAGTGAGGTGTATGTGTGTGTGTCTCTCTCTATTTGGAATGTGAAGAGTACGGCCTTGGATTATATAGAGTGAGGATTAACATCTCTCCACAGTCAAGGGATCAGTGTGAAATTGCAAAGGTGTGCCACTGTAATTTTCACTGCTGTCGGGCCGCCTCCTCTGGGGTGTGAAGTTTCCACCAGATACCAGATGAAGACTTCCGCTGTGGCTGGCCAGTTTGTCTATTTTATTGGCTGGATCTTTTCCTTTTAGAGTGCACTGAATGTTCGGAGCTGTTTATTCAACTTTTAGTTTATTATTGATGAACATTACATGACCAATGAAAAAAGTCACAATGTCACATCAAACCAGATTAAATACATTAACAATATCTATTTCTACCAAACGTTTTCTTGCTGGAAACATTCGTTTCTTTATTGAGTTTGGTAGGCAGACTGGATGTAAATCTATTCTATCTTGATTGCTGTAAAAGCACATAATGTCCTTTTTTGAGACACTCATTGAGGATCTATTGTACAAACGTATTTGTATATATATCATCTTGGACAGCTAAATGTTTGTCTACAATAAAACTGATCATGTTTAAATCTGCCAGTTTATCACATTTAACATATGTTAGTTTACGAGTTGTATGTACATATTTGACAGTACAAATATTTTTTAACAGAATAAATGAAATTATGTTTAGCACTGTTTTGGCAGCCATTGCTACTGTTAATGTGATAGGAGGTTAAACAGCAAAATGTAAATTAGAACAAGTGATGATATATTGTGACCTTAACCACATTAAACCCATAACTAAACTAAACTACTACTCTCAAACCAAAAATCATTTCTAACCTAAAGCTTACTTACACTTAGTCATTTCATGCATCTTGGGTGGATTGGATAGCTATCCAATTTCAAAAAAGCTAAGTGTAAATGCACCCGTTTCTCCAAGACACATACCTAAGCTTTAGTCTGAACCACAATGTTTTGGTGTCTGCAAAGTAGTGATCCACGGTGGAGCCGTGGTATCGAGGTCACGTCCATACACCCATACGAACCAATCGTGAGCACGCCACAAGTTGTCAATCATGACATCACACCCCCTATTTTTAGCCTCTAATAACTAATTAAAACCAAAATTATCAGAAAAATGAAAACTTGAACAAACATCAGCGTGATAAGAACTACCTAAAATGACAGAAACCAACTTTGCGAAAATTTTATTTGAGGTGTCCTTTGATTTTCCAGTTTGTCCCATCTGCTAACATGGAGGGGGCAGAGTTTATGACCTATACTGCAGCCAGCCACCAGGGGGCGATCAAGATGTTTTGGCTTCACTTTTGGGGAGCTGTCATGTCATCCATCTTTTTATACAGTCTATGTATTGTGACACTGACATTGTGACCTGTGACACTACTGAGCCACCACAGAGATATCTCTGTTACCAAAAAAAGACTACCCAACTTAATTGGTCCCAATGCTTTCTTCCCACTGTCTTTGTATCTCTAGTATCTCCTGTTTACTAATTTAATACAGCTTTTCCAGCCAGGTAAGGACACTGCCATTTAAACTGAAGTGGCTCCACATAGCAGCACTGAGATGCTATAAAAATGTGTCCTCTTTGAATAGAACACTGTACCAGTGTGACAGTTATCTGAGATGACTACAGGAAATGATTCCAACAAACAAGGTTTTATGTGGAGACAGATGTGAACATTTCATATGTGGAAGCTACTCATGTCTCCAGGTTCAGCTATTCATGTGTTCTTAACTGTTAAATATTACAGCAAATTGTGGCAAAGCAAGCAGGCACTTTCAACATGTGTCCATCACATGGAAGCACACATTCTTTAACGCTCATGAGAGGATGAGGGTTTTGTTTACAGGCTGTGGTTTACTTGTAAGTGGACAGTTTGTACATTTTTTCTTTTTCGTTTGTTTAGGCTCAAAGTAAACCTTTCCAGTCTCTTTTGTTCAGACCAAATAAAACTGTTTGCAGGTGTGAGTGCTTCCTCCAAATGTATTCAGTGGTGAAACACAGCAAATCAGATCGAACTTTGTAACCCAGCAGCCACTGCAGATGGTTCTCTTGAAAGTTTGTTTACTTCCCCAGTCTGTATTTTTCCTTTTCCTTTTCTCTGCTATTGTTTGCTCTCTCTTTTTCTGAGCTGCCTTTGCTTTTGTCCTTGCAGAAGTCGAGCGGCTCTCTCTGCCCCTCTGCCAAAACACAGGTGACACAGCGGACACCTGCAGGCGAAGGATAATGAGGTGCCCTGCCAGTCCAAAACTTGGCTCCTCATCTGGCCTCTGCAGCAGGGGACTGCAGAGAAGGTAAAGGGCCATCGCACCTGTCGCCAACTACTGACATCTACAGTAAACATGCAACAGTAGGCTACCGATACAAAAGCCCTTGTGGAAGTCACTTTTTTTAGTGTGAATTGTGTTGTTAATCTACTGCTCTACTTTTGTGACAAACCTGAAAAAGTGTTCATCTTTTTTTTTTTTTTGGCTCTAGCAGGCACATAGAATGGAACCTGCTATGACTGTCCAATTGATTGCCAGGTCTTTTAATGTATAAACTAACAACTGACAACAACCTCACCTAAATTACTAATGTTTCTGTACATACAGGTACAGACAAAGCTTTCATTTTACCATATTTTTAGGCAAACCACTCCAGAATTTGGACAAACTGGAAGTAATCCGCAATGATGCATCTCTGGACATCTTGAAAACATTCCTAAAAACCTACCTCTTCACCAAGGCCTATGGACATAATTATCTCTGTTATCCCTGGCAGTCATTGCTACCATAATTTTATGTTCTCGTATTATTTATTTTGTCTGCCTCCTCATGTATAAAGCGTCCTTGGGTCCCCTGAAAGGCACTATATAAATGCAAGTTTTTTTTTTTGGTTATTATTATTAGTGGGACAGCACTAGGGCTGTACCAGAATCAGAATTTTTCCAGATCAACTCAGAGTTACCAAGTTTTACCGAATGCCTATTTTCACCTGCTTTTGTTTACTTTTTCATTTTTCTCATATCTCAGTATTACTAATGATGTTTTTACTTCAACACTTTTGACCTGAAAATCACCAAATAAATGCTTACTGGCAAATGAAGACAAATGAAAAATAATATATGAGGATAAAATGTGCTTTTGCAGGCCATAAAACAGCTAAGCATTAGGTTTTGAATCTTTAGTGTTTGTCTTGGCATGTCAGTCACCACAGTCTCTGACAGCAGGTGAGCGTTATTCACTCTTCCAGCTGACTGCAGGTCTGTCACCCACCACAGGAGAGCATGCAGAGAAGTGGGTCACTGTCAACACCGCCTGTCTCCCCACACATATGCTCCACCAGCACCATGTCTACCCCCAGGAAACGCATGACAACTCAACAAAGAACTAAGGAGACAGTGTCAAAGTGTGCAACCTCGCTACAAAAATTGCTGCCGTTGTTTTGCCGAGTCGAGGTGCAGCGAGGTGACACGTGCGCCACTTCACCGTTGTCATGTTTCCCTGTGATAGACTGCTCCAGCCGTGAGTGGAAACATTTCTGATGATCCAGAGGCTGGTGAGGGAGGCCAGCCAGATGATGGTTCTCCGGCAAAGTCAATACTCGTGTGATGAAGCGAGACTGAGGTACTCTGTTGGAAGCAATCAGGGCAATTTCCAAGATGAAAAAACTAAGCCAAGGATCAATGTGTGTGTTCTCTGCTGGGAGGCCTGGTTTACCCACATGGCTGCAGAGAGAACGTGCTAGATTAAAGGTGACAGTGTGGTCTTGCTTGAGCACGACTGTTGGATCTGAAAGGGCTGGTAAATCGATGCTAATCGGCAACCTGGCAACATTTTTGAGAACTCCTGGCTAAGGCACTGCTGCAATGGTGTTTGACACGTTAACCTTGTGCTCTTAGCAAATAACATTTACCTTCTGGGCATCTGGCTGACACTTTCATGCTGAGCAACGTACAAATATAGAGCCAGCATGGGTTAGTTAGCCTGCTAAAGGACACATGAGCTTTTGTGCAGTTGTAACCTGCGTTTTTTTAGTGAGCAGAAGGGTCCTGTACGGTGCAATCTGAATGTAAAGAAGCACTGCCTTCTCCTCTAACAGGGGTCATTTCATGCCTTATTGCCTCGCTTTTGTTTCCTCTTGCAACCAGGAACACGAGCCATTTACCCGGCTGATATAACACAACAACACACAGCAGTAATGGTGCAGCAAATGAAATGAATTTGAGAACATCTTCATAATCAGGCAGTTTATGCATTTCCTCAGTGCCATTATGTTTACATCTCTATACTCAACAAGTACACTATAACAGATACTTGCCATTAGATGGATAGTTAAGAAAGTGGGCAGGTTTTTGCATAGGTAGGTCACATGACAATCATTCAGAGATGTGGTGATTTGGACAATTCAGCACACATTTTGTTCAGAATCTGTTGAATAATGCAGTGCTGTGGTTTTTGAGCTGAGATTATTCTGTTGTTATTGTCACCACATGTGGTTGGTTTTGTTGCACTGCCAAGCATTGTTTTTTTTCTATGTTATGTACTGTGTGCTGCTGAGAAACCAGGCAAAATGGGTCAGGAAAACCTCCATTGTTTCTTTCAGAAACTTCAGAGATAGGATTGACTTTATCAAGTATTCTCGGGTAAGAGTATGTACTATTCACCATATGGGCAACACTGTACAGGCTTTATGCTTTACGATTCATTAGAATTGGACTTTTATTGGTGCTGTGAAAGGTATATCTGTTAAATTAAAGAGGGTAGTCATAATTCTGTTAAACTCACCCCCTGCTGTGCTCCCTCTGATGTGGCTAGCACTCAATGTTCCACCTTTACAGAAAGAGTTTCCAGAATGTTCCTCTCAGCAGGTTGTCTACAGTATGTATCCTCTGCAGCTCTGAAGCCACTGTTGGAAAGATTCTGAAATGTGCTCTTACTCCTGTGTTTCCCATTTTACAGTCTGTCAAGCATTGCAGTCTGGTATCTGCATAGAGGTTATTGACCTGGGAAAGATACAAAGAAAACTGACGGAGGATCTGTTTTCCATACAACAGCTGCCCATTGTCATTTCCAAAATGGATACTCTTCATCTCCTGACATCTGTTGTGGAAACCATTTGATAATAAAGTTAGTGCTCCGTTTTATTTCACTTTCATTTTTCTTGTTTGCCAAAACTCATGACAGAGTTTATTAACTTTGTTAGTCGGGTGGAGTGGAAAGACATTTGTGGGATGGACTTCCAAGTTTTCTGTCAAAGACAGTAACAAAAAGTCAAATATATCATTGCCAAAAGGTTCCTTCTTAGTTTTCACCTTTTCCCACTTCGATTGTCACATCTCCTACTTTCCTTTTGCTTTCAGAAAGAGGTTTCTCCATTTTTTTTTTGTAATTCCTCAAAATATTCTCCAAGGAGCTTCCATCTTCCACAGAGCCTCTGGTCTCTGCCTTATGAAAAGTCACTACACTGTTGAACTCTCAATGACACTTAATCACGCTCACTTATTAATCTCACCCTGTCTGTGTTGTCAGCATAATGCAGTGGTGGTTTCCTTTCAAAAACTGCAGTCCAGGATTTTTACTTTTCTTTGCTTTCTTCTCACATGTCTTTGAGCAACGAGCGATTACTAAAATGCAGCCAGATGTTGGATGTGTCTGAGGTACCATTCTTGCTTTTGACTGAGGCAAAGCTCTACTCCAGGCCAACTGGCATGCTGTGTGAGAGGGAAGTGGTTCAATTTAGTCTGAATAACCAGGGTTTAGCGGTAGATGAGCAGTGGTGGAGCAAGCTCCAGGGTTGCCAATACACAGGGCAATTACTGTACACACATCTGTTGCTGTGGACTACCTGTCAGACTGCTAGATCTGTTCACTAGTAAACGAGCCGTTCTTGGTCCTGATCCTCAGGACCCAGAGCTGAGGTTCTATAGGTTCTACATTAGGACATTATCTTGACTTCAGGTCTTCTCTAGTGAGCCCCCTACTGATGAAATTTGTGAAGTAAAAGTAGGGAGCCCCTCTGGTCCTCAGCAAGAGACAAAGGGCAAGGGATTAACTGAAGCTGAAACAAAGCAGACCCCAATGACCAATAGAAGGATGTGTTGCCATAACAAACTTTGCTCAGTTTGAATGGATGACATCATGGACCCCTAAAAAACTGAACAACTGACTGTGCAGAGTCTCCAATGCCAGTCTTTTCATTTTCCTGAGAAGCGCCTTTCATTTTCTTTAAGATAATCGTGGTGGATGTTTCTTCTTTTATTCCACATTAAAACAACATCTTTAAAAGCCTAATCTTTTTGCCTGCTACTATCTACTGTTACAGCTGCAGATATTTCTTCCACAACACATCTGCAGTATGGGAAACAGATGCAACCAAACGTTGGGTCAGAACAGTTACCCCTGGCATTTTTCATCATGTGTAGGATAGTGAAAGTGACAATGGTCCACCTCATTAAGTGATCGTGAAGTTGAGGCCACGGGGCCAGTTTACAGGCCTTCCACACGCACTATGAAAATAACAATGCTGTTGAGCGGTGGCCAACACGATGTGGGGGCTAAATTAGAAAATCACATCCAATTAAGACTTCCAACTGAGGCGACAGGTTCCCCTGGGTATTGGGGCAATGAGATCAAAATGACAATGTCCCAGAATAAAGAACAAACAGAACAGTGCAGTTGATCTGATTATATCTGCTATCAAAGACAGAAGAGGACCCTTCATTTTTTATGGCTTCCATACTATGAATGTTACCTCGGGTAAAGCTGATTATCTATGACTTCTTTTATTGTTAGGTTGGTTCAGTTCTTTATCAAAGACTATCAACTTTTTTCTGATAGTTTAAAGAAAAGTATGGCCTGTGCTCATCTTCTCTTAAGGCATTTCTTCCTCCTCACTAACATCATACAAGCTATTCAGAGCAAATCCTTTACCACCACAGACCTTTGTTTTCATCTTGTTCCCCACTGGAATGAAATCTAAACAGCAGTACATGGAGTTATTAAATTCATGCTCACCACTATTATGTTCAAATCAGACAAGAGCATCGTCAAGAAAAACTGGCAGCCTCTGGCAGCTTTTATGCAACATTTTTCATTGTGAACCATCAGGTCAGATTATTTACAGCACCAACCTCTCTTTGAGAGCAAAAAGGAGCCAAGACTTTCAGAGTGCAAGAAGACTAATAGAAATATGTCTTCCAAGATGTTCACCCTCCCTTATGAAACGCTGTGTAACAACCAAGTCCCTAGGAACAGCACTGGACTACGAAGTGATTTGGACACAGTGGCCACAGTTGGTAATGCAGGTCATGTGCCGCAAAATTCCCAATACACAATCATTAGAAAAGGACCGTCTATAAAACAAGGAATAACTGTGTCACAAACACCCCAAAATGACTTTGTATTATGAGACTTTGAACCGCTTAGTTCAATAAAATTTGAAAATCTCAAACAGCTCTATCAGTAAATTACTTTCATGCCATCAATGTGTGCAGGGAGTCAGCAGGAACTCACCCATGCTTTATGGGCCCAAAAAAGCAGACCCCAAGGAAGCCTGAATAACATTTTCGGTGGATGCGTCTTGTGAGCAACTTTCACTGGAATAAATTGGAGAGAATCTTTGAACACGGTATTATCTTAATACATCTATGGTAACAACATCCTTGCTAGCATGAATGGGTTTATGGGAAATGTGGTCTTAATTTTGTAAAGTCAAATTGCAGTGTCAAAGCACCTGGCATGTAATAGAGGCTACAAATTATGATAATCAAAGTTTTACACCCCTTATGAAGAAAAGCAGTTAAAGAGATGGTGTACTGCTCCCAAAAACATGCACCAGAGAGCCCAGATGTGGACAGGGATCCTAGAAATGCCAGGGGCTGTAGATATTAACAATGACAGAACTGCTGTTGAACTATATTTTCTAGCAGGGCCCATGGTTAACATGCCCTCCTCACCCGAGCTAGATGAAGATGAAATCAAAACCTTATACTACTGTATGTCTTTCATGCTCTTTATCCCTCTCAGCTTTATTTATGTCTCAGTAAAACTGAACAAAAAAAGACTAAGAGGAGTGAGGTATCTGCTTTCTCCACCTAAGCTCTCTCTAAATCCATACAGGAACTTCCCAAGAGCAGCTTAAGCTAACTAAATCAGAATCAGGTTATAAATCAGTTTTGAAAAATCTCTTCTGTAACGATATTTGATTCATTTACTGGATCAAATCAATTATAACATAGAAATGCTTTGCTTTGGCCCTTTCCAACGCAGACAAAAATCCACAGCATCATCATGTCAAACTGACTCAAACAGAACCACACTATCCCTCTCCCAAGAGGCCCACAAACAACACCAGAATTAGAGATGAGAAACATTGCTTTCTTCCAGACAGTGTTTATCTGAAGGGGCAGAGAGAGCGTTTTCATCCAAGGCCAAGCTCTGGTCTTTGTGATCAGTCGGCCATGTTGCGGAGGAAATGCTTATTATGTGGTTGTGCGCGGGCCTTGTTTGTTGTGACCTTGAGGGTTCTTCCCATGGCGCAATGGGGCTCGGCGAAATGAGAGGAGTGACCACAGGAACCGCCCTGGGAAAGAAAAAAAAGTGATTCGAACGCTGTCAAACTGCATTTTCTCTCCCATCCTCTGGTCTAGCCTACACAAACACTTTCCCAATGTCACAGGATTTTGACACATATTACACTGTCTCCATTTGTCTGGCTATGTCTTAATCTTCTTTCCTTTTCATTCCTTCCTGCCCATCTCAATTCTGCTTTTTCTACCACTAAACCACAAGATTTCTGTTTGCTTTTTTTTATGCATGTTACCACGAAGCATTACAAAGCCAAGGGAGCCTATGCAAGCTATACCATCAATAGTTTAGTCACACGTATGTGCAGTACATTCACTGTATGTGCACAAAGTCAACTCTGTTAAATCTATACGGAAACTCAAGAAACCACACACTTGGCATTCGTGGTTTGGAATAGAGAAGACGCTTTACTGCAATCAGAAGATTGCAAATTCGCGCTTGTTAAAGTAAATGTGACGTATGAGAATTCTGGCGGTTCAATTGGCAAATAAAAATGCAAACTGTCCTATGCCAGAAAAAAAGAATGCCCAAACATTGCATCACAACACATTTTCAGAGGACATAAAGCAACTCTTGTTCTGCAAAAAAATACCGTTACCTGAAATGTCCTGACACAAAAGTGGTTGTAGAAGAAAGATTCTGCTTTCATAACATGAGGACCAATCTGTTGCCTTCACTTCTCACAATGAGCGCCTCAAAGTCAATATTAGAGCCATTCTTCACCTGTCAGCCTGTCAAATGGAGCCGATGCATTTCGTTACCCTCCTAGCACTTCTCCAACATGTTTATTCAACGTGCAGGTAAATACATGTTTCAGGAGATGACAGGGAAAAAAAGACAGTTTCTCATGTCTGTCAATATGACATAACCCAACAACATAAAGGTGAAGGGGCTTCTCTCTATACCTTGCTTAGGATTTCTTTTTCAGCAAAATGTTGACACAGGAATTACAGATTTCTAAGGGGGAAATTTTTAAAAAGCAACAGCAGAAAGAGAAGGTTTTGTTAGTGACTCTTTAGAGTTTACCAGGGGATACAGAGACAGTGATTGTAGCACAATTTATTGCATGCTCTGAGGGTCCATCAGTGAGTGAACTTTTAAAGTACAGGAACTAGCAGGAAAGAAACTTAGTTCTACAATATACTTATTTGTGTCTACTGTATTACATTCAAGGGGTGGAACAGGGGCTTAATGGGGCTTAAAACACTTTCACAGCAATTAAGTCCTGGGACTGAACCTGACCCTTTCTGTGAGGAGTTGGTATGTTCGTTATGGTTTCCTCTCACAGGGGCATTTTTTTGTTTCCAAATAGCCTTAGGTCTGGGAGGACAATGTGTTTATCTTGGTGTGTTATCCTTGTCCATTTGTATTCTGCTTCAAGTACAATGTATGTGAACCTGCACAGGATGATTGATGCTGAGAAAGCAAAAGAAAAACTAGCATTCAAGAAAGGCAATTCGGTGGTGTTGCAGGATGCAGGATAGATCCATGTTCTAATGCACACATCACATGATACAAGATCAGACTAAGACACAAACATAAAATGTAAGCTAACAACCATATAAGGAAGGTCAGAAACAACTATGATGCATCATAAGAACTCTATTAAACTGTCTTCAAGAAGTGATTTAAACACTGACAAACTTCCACCAGGTTACATGTACTTACTCATGGTTAATTAGAGATGACTGAAGATGTAAGGGAGTATGAGGATGTTTGGCACAGTGAGACGTCTTTATCTGGCTGATTTTATAGACTCAAACTAGCCACCTTCCTCCCTCAGACATAATAAATCTACAGTAGGACCTCGCAGCATCTCCTTAGGACTCTCCTTGCTGAAGACTGGCCAAAGCCGATGAGTCATATTCAATTACTGCCATGGACTCAAAACACAACAAAGCCTGAGGTATACAAGGACAGCAGTACTACTACAGTGCACACTAGGAATAATGTAAACATCATTGCCTGTATGATGGCCGTGCTTGTCAATGGAAAGAGAGCAGGGTGACCTTGTGGTTAAAGGGCTAAACCTGAAAGACAAGAGTGAATCTGTTCTCAATTCAATTAAAGTTTTGACAGCATCCAAAGTCCTGTACAGACGGGCAGCGGAGCAAGAGGTGAATATTTTCCCAAACAGTGTGGTTGTGCACCATTTGATCAAATTGCTTTTGGTAACGTGGGTAAAGTGAGTGTCTCTTTGCTTGTGCAATGCCTTTTTTTGTTCTTAGCAGCTCTCATTGATCAGGAAGTGGATGTTACACAGAGCCTTGACATCATATCTGGGGGATAATGTCAGGAAATTCGAGTAAAATACAGACTTCGCTTATCCCATGTGAATGCATCTCACAAAACACAGACGTTTGGGGGGGATTTCTAAATGACATGAGGTCCCCTGGTAATACTAGTCCCATGCGAACAGGGCATTAGATGAGATGAAATTAACCCCATTGAGCAGAGCAGAGCAGATCAGGGAATCACACTGCAGAGAATATCTGTGAGAATCCCCGCTTGTCTCTCAGAGTGTCATCCTCACTTTAATGGGTTTCTATCAGGATGATCACATTTGGAAGACGGCAATCGGCTCAGTTAATTCAGTTCTCATTGCAGGAAATCACCAAATAATTCACTGCACAGACAATAAGAAACAGTGTTTAATAAGAGCAGAGAAAGAGCCAGAAGCTTGATGCAGTGCAGAATACAAAGCTGTTAGATGCTTCCTCATTCCATGTACAAATTAAACAAGCTAACCACAGTGGGGATAAATCAGTCACTGGTTATTTTGCTCCTGAGTTCTAGCACTTACAAGTAGAACCCAGAGGATATAACCTGTGCAGCTTGATGCACAAGACACCGGTGGAATAAATGCAACACTGATCCCATGTTCCATCATGTGGCTGGTACAAGCCCGCATCAGTCATGAGTGAGCGCCCGTGTCTCACTGTGGCCCCTCTTAGGGACCACAGTGCCGGGGGGGGTACAACCCAGCTGTTGTGATAATCCTGTTATCTGCCATTAAAAGGTGCAGGAGGGGGGGCGTCATACAGCCTGAATGTTGATGCAGACACGCCAGAGGGCCAGGATAATACAGCACACCTCACCTGCCTCCATGTGTGTCAGGTTAACCCTCACAGCTACGGACTATATCTAAGCAAATCCGTTTGGATGCAATCCAGACACACTCGTATGTATACAGGTGCACTCACACAGGCATTGTTAGCGCTGACAGCTTGCTTCTTCATGAGATCGTACTCCCACACTCAAGGGGTACATCATTACATGCCAACATGCTATGAATTGAGCATGCATAATGTATGAGACATCTAGCATCAACATATGCATGCGAAACTCACCCATGCGCATAGGCTGAGAACAATACCATCTCCATACAAAATCAAATCATCAGGCAGTAGAATAGAGTAGAGCACACTGCAGAGACACTTCAAGACCCAGTTCAATGTGATGTCAAGTGTTTCCCTTTGTAGCTCTAACACTGCCACTGTTAAGGGTACAGTTCCTGCTGGTGCCACAACCACTGAATACAGATACATCAAGGGTACTTTTAAGGCAAGTTTTGAATAAAAGCCTTTAACAAATGCTGTATTTTAGATTCATCGTTCAGTTGTTTTTTTTGTTCAGTTGAACCATTAGAAGCTGTCACATCGCCTTTACATTATGTCTGTGTTGCAAGCCACATTCTGCACTTTGACTACAGTCAGAGACATAGCACAGGTCTGTCATGAGATGATTACCATTTATATAGCTCACACTATCGGATACAAAGTAGATCCCTTATTCACAGGGTGTTGCTCCTCATGTGGGGATGATGGGATTCCATTTGAACACCTTGCACCCTGTTTGTGGCCTTGTAGTCTTTTACGACAAGGTGATATTTCAGGATATTGGACTGCGAAAGTCCTCATGTAGAAAGGATTTCAGCAGTGGTTTATGGCAGGCATACACACGCACACATTCAAGCAGGCTGCATGTAGGTGAGGGAAATCCATCCGAATTCCCCGTCTCACTGTAACCATGTCCAAAGGCTGTCTGATTTAAGACAGGGTCCTAATATATATAATGCAGCTCAATCGCGGTGCCGATCAATGTGGAATCTTGAGTCAACCGAAGTGGCAATCTCATCCCAGTAACATGTAGCACATGATAAGGAGAGCATGCTATTAACTACACCTGGAGGAATCACACTCTCCATGGTAATCCATGATTTTTTGAGATTACCAGTTGGTACCACTTGGCTTGACCCAGTTGTATAAGTCACCTGGGTGGGTTAAGGCAGCCCTCAGAAGGAGGGACTCCTGTTAAGGGGAAATTCCAGTATACCTGCTGTATTTCCCATAAATATGGCTATTGTGGCTCTATGGGTCGTACTAACTTTTTACTCGCCACCTCCGTTGTAGAGATTCGTGGAAATCTCATGCAAAATAATGTATATCGGGGTGAGCTGTGCGAGCCTATTACAGCTTGCCAAATGAACAGGATTTTTACATGGATCATTTCAAACGTTTGTCTCTGAGTCTGATTGAAATTAAACACGGAAATTACCCCCTTGGAATGGCCATTATGGCTAAATGCATAGGGGTCTAAATCAAGGTCAACCTGCCGGACAACCTAACCACCTAATTAATCTGCTTACATGCGTGATGCTTCCACTTCTAAGGAAACTCAAAAAGCTAAATGCAATGGCGAATTATCCTGTTGACTTTTATGAGTACACAGACGAGGAGCAAAATCAAATGACAGAGGAAAGACGAAGAATGGAGGCAGAGGCATAAAGGCTACAGGACTATCCTGACAACATATCCCAGGACAGGAAAACATTTGCTGCAGCATGTGAGACTTGTTCAGCCCTGATCAACATTCTCATCATGTAGACTGTGTTTCACCTCCCCAAAATCAACTGAAAGAGAAGGCCAAACGCTCAGCTCTCTTTACAGTAAGAAAAAGTGATAACACGTACAAACGCTATTTTATGTGAGGAATTGCAATATGTGTGACCCGATATAAACACTAGCAACTGGTTATACATTTTCCTTGACTCACTATGATCTGATGTTACACTGAAAGTTGAGTGCATAGTTAGCATGATTCTTAGAGTCACAATGGTCACATTTATGGGAAATATAACTGAAATGTAGCAGAATTTTCCTTTGACAGATACTCAGAAAGGTATGCCATGTTTTGACAGTGTGTGTTAATGTTGAAGGCATGGCCAGATCCAATGTATATTAATGCAGATCTCATAAGGAAAAAACTATCAGCAAATCAATTGGTTATAACAGTTAAATTGTTGTGCTTTTTCATGTTTTGGGTAGGAAAATTTGATTTGGGGTTGAACTACATCAGCCAGGATACACTCTCTTTCACTGAATTTCTTCTGATACAGATTTTGTGGTAGACTTCTACATTATGTTTCTGGTTTGCTGAGTTGACAACACACTCTTTAATTATACCCCAAAATGCCACCAGTATGGCATGAACAAGGCACAAAGTAGGCAAGTGAAAAAATAGCTCCAGATTCTGCATCTATTAGAAATGTGTATCAGTGTTCTAACCTCCAAAATATGCAGTTTATGTTTAATTTATGTAGGTTTGAAGAAGTTTTGGTAACTTTGGGAAGCTGTTAGGCAGGTTTAGCAGTTTTTAAGTCAATTATGGAATCTTTGCTTTGCATATTAATAAATATTTGTCTTTAATTCCCACTGTGTTTATTAATATTTCTGCATTAGGTAACTTTTCTGTTATAACAAAAACCACAAGAGAAATTTGTGGTCAAAGTTACTCAAGTCCAAGTCATTTTCACCAAATTGTATACAAAACCAAAACCAAAAGTAAACAGTGTACATTTCTTTTCAACTATAAAAATACTACGGTCAACCCCAACATGAATCCTTCCATGAAATCACATTTTTAGAGCCTTAATGAATACAAATGGACATGTTAAATACGTCCTGGCGGTATACAGCTTTAAAAACTGCTTGATGTGCGACTTCCCAACCCAGCTGTGGGTCAGGCTCAAGATAGCTTCATCCTTTGCACAGACTGCATCTGTGTCACTGTAGCGATGCGGGGTGCAAATGGAGTGGCTCGACCGGCTTCCCAGCAGTGTCACAGGGTTCAATTCTGGACTCTCATTCGCTTCCCTGACTCTGTTTTTCCAGTCTTGCCCATCCCATTCCCCTCTGTCTCCCTCAGTCGTCGATTGGTGTAATTTTGTTCTCCCCAGTCCGTCTAACTCTCTCTGGCACCTCTGTCTCTCTCCTTTTCCTCTTTCTTTATCTTTCTCTCCCTCACTCTCTGTCTGACCTAGACACTCTCATCACTTTGCCTCTGAGGCTTGTTTCCGTGAATGCCACGCTTGTGACGTTGTCCTGTTTTGACATGTTTTCCCTCCGACTTTATTCAGTGGTCTCAACCCACTAATTCCTCATGGAATGAGCTGTTGATGTACCATCTCAAGCCAAGTGTGTGTGTTTGTGCATGTATATGAGGGTTGGGGTTGGGGAGTTCTCTAGTGGATGTCACCACACTATTACCAAGGGTACTGACATGTAGAAAGATGAAGAAGTATGAAGAAGTGTCAGTCTAGCAAGAATCCGTTCTGGCTGCTATCATCTATGGAAAACATGGTGTGGATGTTCTGCCACATTAAGCAAGATTTTATCTAACAAATCTAAAAGTTTCAAGCTCTGTCAGCAGCAGCCCCAAGAGTCTACTGTGTTCATTACGCCCCTCAATACAAAAGTGTTGCTGCATCAAATACAATATACTGACAATTTTGTTGGTTGTGCTAAAGTAAAAGCCACTGGGTCCTTTAAATTAAAAGGGTCTATCATCTTGGGAGCATGAGTGTGCTAATTAAATGGTAATGTCCATATAGGATTGTGAGATCCTAACACTGACATTTTGGCCTGAAGGTGCACCAACACACACAGAGACCAAAATAATAAAACATGTAGAGTACCAAGCTAGTGATTTATGTTGAATGTATGTAACTAACTGGCTGAACAAATAATGATTACAGGGGAGCTTTCAAATCTCCATCACCTGCACCATGCTACTGTCTGAGATGGACATTGCTCATTGATCCACAGTGAAGAAGACAAAAGCACAGGTGGACAACCCCACTTTTTTGGTATAGCTAAATTCATTCATACTGATTTATTTAGCAATTCAACATTTATTACATGCTTTTATGATGGTCTATAGATTGCCAAACATGGCCTTTCACAGTTTTGCACAGTTGGGGGGGACATCTGCCTATGAACCTGACAGGTAAATTATTTAGTCAACATATGCTGCGTGTTCTCCCCAACTGCCATTGCATCTTCTGTTCTGACATCAGCGCAATGATACAATGGTATGCATCAAATCCCAGTATTACAAACCAGTGCAGTATTAAATTATTCACTCTCTTTCACCAGCCAGCCCCCCGGAGCTTGAGAACAGTCACATCACATGTGACAGTCCACAGGGGGGCGATCCAGTTAATTCGAACACAATTCAGTGATAGCTCTCTCCCAGTGGGCCAGCTTTAATGCATGGTTAAAGCATGAAAATGATGCATATGCAAAACAACAGCTTTGTAGGGATGTACTGGTTGAAATGGTTAAGATAAACTCCATCCAAGGTTTGCCAGAGCACAGAAAAAGCTCTCAGGTAATTGGCTGATGAGAATACTTCCTGGGGATGCCTTAGCAACACAGCGGCCACCCATGCCTGACCATCCACAACCAATCACTATGAGCAAACTTTCCCTCGGGGTCAGGTGAGCAGGCCGGTCGTAATCACTGCTTCCTCATTCACAGAGATGCACATGAAAGTGAGAAGCACCATCCATCTGGGAAATGACGAGTGAGTAAGAGGGGGAGGAAAAGAGAGAGAGAAAGGCATGGGAGGGAAAGAAGAGGAGAGAGTAGGAGGGAGGGGAAGATAAATACTCACAGAGTGACGGAAGGAGGAGTGCTGGCCAAATGCAGCTTTCATCTGCTTGAATTTACAACTTTTGGATTTTTAACTTTTGGACATGTGATACAAAGATCCTACAAATAATCTCCCTCTGGGTAATCACAGGTATAGCCTACATACTCCACACAGCATTTTTACAACAACATTTCTGTGATGTTGAAGCCCCACTGAACTTGACATATTTAAATGTGGACTCCTGTCAGTCCTGCGAAGATGGTGGGAGGCTGTGAGGTGTGATAAACTGTAGGACAAAATAAAATGCAAATCCAACTAGAGCCTGGAGAACAAATCTTTTCTTAACTGCCCAATCAAAGAGCTGAGCACTGCAAAAAAAGACCCATTAAAGAAATAGTTCATCATTTTGGGAAATACGCTTCTTCGCTTTCTGAGAAGATTGATACCATTCTTGTGTCTGTCCATTAAATATGAATCTACAGCCAGTAGTCGGTTAGCTTAGCTTAGCACAAAGACTGCCAACAAGGATAAACAGCTGGGTTTGCTCTGTCCAAATTAACATTATATCTCATTTGTTTAATCCATAAAAATTACAATTTAAGGTCTTATGGAGGTTATGTGCGAGACACCTTGGTGAGTATCCGCTCCTAAGCTAAGCTAACGGGGTTCAGCTTCATATTTACCATACAAACCTGGGAGTGTATTGATCTTCTCATCTAACCCTCCCTGTTCACTACTAGTGTTGTCACGATACCAAAATTATGACTTCGGTACGATACAGCCTAAAGTATCTTGATACCAATACTGAAATGATACTACGGCAAAAACATCTTCCTCAAAAATCTTTTTTGCTGTATGCTGCGGGGTGCTTCTCCACTTCCAGGATCAACTTTTTCTCTCTCTCTCTCTCTCTCTCTCTCTCTCTCTCTCTCTCTCTCTCTCTCTCTCTCTCTTGCCCTCTTGCTCTCTGTCTGCTTGTGTGTGTGTGTGTCTGCTTGTCTCTCTCGCTCTCTGTTTAGAGACAACTGACAAATATGTAGAATACGTACTAATTTGAAAAACACAGGCAGATCATTTATATAGTGTATAATTCATCATTTATAGCGTTTATAATGTGTTTTCATGTTAGATTCACTCACAGCGGGGCGCATCCGCCTCCTATGTGAACCCAGCTGCAGGGGGTAGCAGAACGCTGCACACACACTGCCCTGTTGTTGCACTGACTCTCGCACATCGACGCAACTGACAGGAAATACGGCTCTTTTTAAAACACTGTCATTCTTAAAATATCGGTACTAATAAAATGGGGTATTGGACTGTTTTTAATGGCAGGGTATCGTACCTTCTTGGTAGCCAGTACACCGTGCAACACTATTCACTACAAGGTGAAAGGTCACATTATAAATCATTGAAAAGAGACAGAGCTTACACTCTCTACATCTTTGCAAATGGGTGTGTAAGTACAGCATTTTCTCTTCTGTTGGGTTCAACTATCAGTGCTGACAGAGTGGAGTCAGTATGAGACTTTGGGGACAAGACATAATCAAGTCAGGCACAATTACAGCACACATCCCAGTATAACCACAGAAACATTGCCAGGAATATTCAAAACCTTCCAAGAAGCTCTTTTTTCTCAAAAACATTCGTCTCCTAGCTGAAGGCAATGGTTAAGAGGGAGAGGGAGAGCTTATCTTTTGGCATGGCACACATCTTCAAACCAAAATGGTAGCCAAAGTGAGCCAAATCAATTCCCTTACCAGATGAACATTTGATGTCACTCTTTGCTCAGTTCCAATCTCAGCTTCAAGGGAGGGCCCCTTCACCTAGAAATCAGCTTCCATTTTGTAGCCCCAGCAAAGAACATGCTCCTCAAAACATGGCCTTGGTTTTGTTATTTAACGTATATTTATAATAGCTGTTTTTGTGCCTAATGGGTGTTGTGTCCAGTACCACCACTTATCTAAATGTTGCCGGTTTGGGTTACAATGTTAACATAAAGCCCACTCATACTGTAATGACGTGACAAAGAAGTCGTGTGATTGGACAACAAAAACGTGACGGAAATTCCATTGTTTACCCGTTTCACACTGGCACCTTTAAGCCCTGTGTTTATTTTCAGGGGATAACACCGCAAACTCCAGATAGCCCAGATAGAGGCCTACAAGTTTTAAGAAAAACAGACTAAACAGAGACCCCAGTGAATCACTTAGATTAGATATGCAATACAGAGTGAGCATATCTAATCTAAGTGAATCACCAGGGTGGATTACCTTCTGATTTTGGAGTGGGCACATGGATATTTTTATGTGCAGAGCTTTGCAATCACCCAGGATTTATCACAAATCCAAGGGCAGGAACACACCTTCCTTCCTGTGCCCTCTCTAAAAGGGTATAAAATGTTGTTGCCTGGCAGCACAAGCAGCAACACATCTCTGTGTGGCCTTAAAGAGTAAAAAAGAATGAGCACTCCCAGATGGCACTCAGGTCTAAAAGGAGAAAAAATAATAAAGTACAATCATATTTTTTATGAGATCTTAATAGTGCTACAAATGTCAGATCTGATGTATTACTGCACGTTCACCGCGCTCAGATGTTCCCTGGGCTTCGCCTGGACAATCATTATGCTTATCAAAAGCACTTCATTAGAGGAATCAGGTCAGAGGCAGAGAGAGGGAAAGAGAGAGGTTGTGTGTTTGTGTGTGTATCTATTATCTGTGTTTCAGTCAGTGTATGCATTTTAGTAGATGTGTATGTCTCAGTCTATATGCAGGCGGCTATACAGGAACAGAAATAGTTCTTATGTGTGTGTTCTTGTTCTTGTAGTCCAGTACAATTCCATGCAATTCCAATTCCATGCATCTATGGGCTGTTTTGTGTATATACAGTATGTGTACTGTATATGTGTGGCTGTGTTCTCCGCTGTTTTTGTTGCCCAGAAAGACAGAGGCTAGTGCTCAAATCCCACATCTTGCTCAAATCCCAGACTGACGCCTGAGTTCTGTCCATCGATCCAGCCACCACGGCCGCCACAGATGAATCTGACCCCGTAGGTCACAGCGCCACATTCAGACTCAAAACTACCCTGCACTAAGCTCACCATTATCTGTCCAAGCCCTGTCCTCCATAGCAGACCATGATATTGCTTTAGAGAAAATCTATTTGTCTCATTTTTATGGGTATTATTTCCCTTCCTATTCCCAGAGTGGTTAACATAAAAAGCATCTCAAACAGAGAGTAAATATGTATTCCGGTGGGGTGGCTGGGGCGGGTCCTGCCCACCACGCCACATGAGCTGAGATGAAAGACTGGAGC
>LKNJ01001713.1:32346-58833 GCA_002120245.1 Maccullochella peelii
CCCCCCCCCCCCCCCCCCCCCCATCTTTATAAATAGCTATTAGGAGACATGGAGCAAAGGAGCTACTGGGAATTCAGACAACAGTAGCAATTGGACCGACATGTTCTCCTTTTTGTAAAAAGAACAACAAACCAGGCGATAAACAAACTTTCATCCCTTGGCTTCCACGTACAGCACATACAAGTGGAAAATAGCAAAAGCCAAAGCTGATTGTTTTTGAAAAAGCAGCGTACACATACACACACACACACACACACACACACACACACAGCAGGAGAAGATGAAAGAAGAGCATGTCGAAGCAGAAAAGGTAAAAGAGCAGGAAAGTTTTGCCTACCTTTTTCTGATCCTCCAGCTTTTGACTTGTCGACTTCTTGCCATGCTTGCTGGCTTCCGGTACATCCATCCCTGGTCCAAATAAAGAATATCTCCAGAGTAAGATCACAAGAAATAAACTGAAGAGAATCCAGACGGCTACAGTTTGCCGACGAGGGCCTGTGTCCGGCTCGCGCCTTCACCCGGACACAGGCAATCCATGGCAGGTGGTGGTGGTTTTGTACGGTTAAAGTCAAATGTGTCTCTGAGTGTTATCAGCGTGGGAAGGTTTTGGGGAAGAGGACAAATGCCAAACAGGTAGCAAAAGGCTACCGAGAGAGCATCATTATGATGACTGGAGCAAAGAGGAACACTGATGAGAACTTTCAGCGTGCAGGTTGTGGAGTTTTACATGAAGATTACGGTTATGCTAGCTTCTTCCTCAGAGTGCAGTCCCTGGCTCCAGCACACTGTCTTCCCTCCACATCTGGGGAAAGAAGATAGATAAGAGATGCTATGATTCAAATGCACAAAAAAACTCAGAAAAGGAGAAGTACAGTTTTAGCTTAACAATTAATGCAAAAGCTCTCTGCCTCTCTGAAAAGTCAATATTCCCCTCGGTGCTGCACTGTACAAATGGCGGAGGTATCTGCATATCAAAGTGAATGTTGCCATGGTGCTCAGAGAGGGAGAGAGAAGGAGAAGCTTCTACTACATGCCGTTTGTTCTACACTGAGTGATTGTTGTCTTTTTTTCTCCAAACATATTTTCCACCAAAAAGTAGCAGGGGAAGGATTGAGTCATGCTGAGGTCGGGTAAACTTGCACCCTGGGAGGGGTCCAAGCATGGAAAGATAACCACAGGATCGGTGGCTGGCCCCTCTGTGGACTCTACTAGGGTTCAACCTGTCTATTTGGTTCACTCACATCCTGTATAACACAACATCTGCCATTCAAAAGCTCTTACACCGTACATCCATAGCATGATTTGTGAATGAAACCCCAAACCTGCCAATGTCTGTGCCACACTTTACCCATTGTACTGAGTAGAACTTAACTATGTAGACAGATTGGGTAAATGGGAATTAGGGTTAGGGTTAGAGTACTACAACTCCACACAAATCAGACTAAATATCCCCCCCAAAAATATGACCGTATAGGTCAACTGTGCAAGCAGCTTATAACAACCCATATTTACGTTTATTGTTAGGCGCCAACCTATAAAGAGCAACAAAGTCCAGAGGAGGTTGGAGTGGATGGATGTGTCAAACAACACAGGACTTTACTGAACTTGATGTATTTGCATGTGGAGGCATGCTTTGAGAGAGGGAGAAGTGAGGTTTACGGGAAAACTGGTGGAAACTTGAGGAAAACTAGCACTAGAAATATTACTAGTACTAGTACAACAGAGGCTTTTGCTAATTTAAACCATGATTTAATTTGTTTACACACCTAATTCTACGGTGCAACAGTAAATCTGACAATGACATACGTATATATACAATATACCAATACTGCAAACTGTAGGGCAGAACATAGACACAGAACAATAACCCCACACTAGCACAAATACAATATACAGACCCATATAGTTTGCCCACACACAGAAACATGATTGCACTGTCACTAAAATCAATGCTCTCTGCACTGCAATTCAGCCACCATCCATTCACAGAAGTTGGCCAATCAAACGCTCCAATAATCCCTCAATGTAACGCACTGTGAGACAAGCCATCACAGAAAACTGCCTCCCCAGCCAACCACCACCAGGTCATTAGGGAACCTGACTTGCGTTCGCCTTCATCTCCTCTCTTAACATCGGCCAGATCTTTATAGTTTTCTTTGCCACTAAACACTTACCCAGCTCTAGAGTGCCATGTAACACTGCGACCCTGTCAGTTACTTAAGGGCAATCACGTCAAGTGCGGCCAACTCAGAACTGGTTCTTCAGGGACATCTTGAATCGAGCGCTGGAGCCCAATGAGATTATCCACTGAAACCCAGAGTGTTAGCTGCTAGCAACAAGCTGTGAAAAGCACTCCTTTCAAGTACCATGGGGATGCTGTTCCATTACATTATGTAGTAGCCTCAAACAACAAGCAATGCACAGGGAATATCTGCAGCAATAGGTGATGAAGAAAATTAAGCCGGTGCTCTCGTAAGACCAGAAACACCACAGATTTTGGCGTAGGCAATAATACTGAATCCCAGAAATGCTAAACTTGCTAAAAGCACATCTGTATTGCTCCTAGACTTCCCCATTTCCCTCAGCAGTGGAATTATACAGGGGGCTTTCTAAACTCATGCATACTGCATGAGTGCTAATTTGCCCCTTTTTTCTTCTTGAATATTACAAAAGAAACAATGGAACCTCACGGAGGATAGCACGGCATACTTTCTGTTTGCTGCAAGGAAGAGTCTGGCTGGCACCACTCGCTGTCATAGAGTGACAAGATGGCCTCCAATGTAGGCCACTGGGGTCAGGGGTCATTCTCTATCTGCTTTTCCTGACAAGCAACAGCAGGTACAGAGCACCCTTATCAAGGACGCAAGGACGGACTCTCCAGAATGTTTTGGTTGTTTTTTAATCGCCTAACAAGAGATTGCTGCACTGCATCTTGTACTGTTTGCAATGGAAAAAATGATCACTTAAACAGGATCTCAAACAAACCAACATTTGTAGACAATGCTTAGATTTCCAATCACGTACAAATCACAAACAACTCCTTGGTTTGTCAAAAAACATAATGACAAACGCATGAAACAGTCTGTTGGCAAACTATCAAAAGGTCCATGGATGACCGACAAATTGAAGGCAATCTATGGGAATACAATGACCACCATTATTCCAACATTATTTGCCAACTGTCCTTGTATCTCACATACACACCAACTGTCTCTCTGTCTCTCTAAGCATCAACAATGCAGTTCAGTGTTACAATTTCAATTCAGCAAGTTTTACTTACATGAATGTTATGAAAGCTATAATGGCAAACTGTCCACAAATTACCTAAAAAGATACTAGGAACACTTTGAGGAAAATATCTGCTTGTAATTTTTCTTCCCAATATTGCAATTTGAATTGTGAAAGGCTTATTTTTCACAGCAGACATTTTGACATGTCATACTAGGAAAAGCACAGGTGTTACTAATGACATTAACGATGCCTGTGTTCTGATCTAGTGTATCAGTAAGCAATGACAGTGAGACAGTGAGCCAGCATGCCCGATACCTTGAAATTGAAGCAGCTAGGCTAAATGGAACCCAGCCATCATTCATTTCATTATTTACACCTGTGCTTTTCCTGCTGTGACATGACAAAATGTCTTCTATGAAAAAGGCCTGTTATTTTCTACAAATTAAACTCCAGGCCTGTATTTGTGGCCTACGTAGTATTATAGAACATGTGCTTGTACAGAGCATAATTACAAACTTGTGTTGTTTTTACATGAATTGAATATGATAAAATAATGTAGTCACTTGCTTGAGGCACACCATCCAAGAGTTCTTTCTTTTAACGTTTCAGTCAGAGAAAAGTCAGCTTCTAAGTAGAAAAAATACACAAAAAATACAAATTTAGTCCACATTTATTAAGATATTACATTAGTGGTATACTTATCAAACTTAATAATAGTCAAATATAATTGTGACATATAAAAATGGTGTAAAAGTTATTGATGTACTACTGCAAGTCACACCTAAAAATGTTTTGATGACTGACTTACAACTGATGTGACTGTTGCTAGCTCTGTACTGTAGCTGCTACGCTAGCTTCAAAGGCTGACAGACTGCTTCACAGGGCCAAAACACATAGGTTCTAATTTAGAGTTTTTACGGTTATAAACCTAAAACAAAATGATATGATGTACTTAAAAGTTCAAGAGACATTCCTACAACTCTGTCCCACAACTGTTTACTTGACAACTCAACAACTAACAAGCTAGCCTAGATCATTTACCAAGAAGAAAGACTCACCGTTCTCTTCGTGGTTTTGGACAAAATGCAAAAAGAGAGTGATGTTACATCTTCAACAAAACCATATTTGACCTAGAGTGAATAATACAGACACCAGCGTGCTAAAAACATAACCAGAGTTTTTCTTTTGTTTTTTTGGTGACTCACAGAATTAACGTTAATTAGGTACAGCTGAGTAAATTTTGCCAGTGACAGTTGTTGTTAAAGCTGGTGAAATTAACACTTGTAGTGGCAAACACTAAAAATAATCTCCTACAGCTTGTCTAGACATTAATTATGTAGGTTATGGCTAAAATAAAATATTGATACTTGCAATGTGAAAATTGCACCATTTCAAATCGTGATAAAGGTATAAATACATTTTTCAGTTATTTAAGTTTAAGCAATTAATTCAAGCAGATTCAGTCAATTATTTTCCTTCCTCTGTCTTTTTCTCTCAATCCTACAAGGAGCATTTTATATTGATTTAAAGACAAATATAAAGACTTTCAATCTTGATTTGTGACAGCTGACAGCTGAGATGTGTTTACCATGTAAATAAATATGTTTTTACAGATGCACAATTCACTTTGAAATCTTAAGTAAGATTGAGAATAATAGCACGTCTCACACCACGATTATTCGCGGATAATTGCAATTAACATAATTTCTCACAATAAATTGCTCTATAATAATTGTTATGGCTGTGTGTAATAATTATATAATGAGCTATGTAAAGAAAACCCAGTGCCAGCTGTTATCCATGTGGGGACACGAAACATTAATTTAGTCCAATAGAAAAGAGGTCCAAGTCAACCTTCTGCAAAGATCATACATAGAATAAAACAGGATGTTTTCAGTAGCTTTGGCAAACATGTTCTTGTATTTATTGTTTAAGAGAATATTAAAGTGTACTTTAATCCTCTTCGGTTGTAAAGAATTTTATTGGAAGAGAAATCTGCATATTTATGAGCAGCAGCCGCTGCAATTTCATCACATCCTGGTGTGTAGTGCCGGCGATCCCACCTTCAATCTCTACAGCTGGTTGACATTTCCCCCCGCCCAGTGGCCTTTCACCAGCACTTGGTATTCAATGGGTGTCTGTAACTCTCCAAGTGGTCAATAAAGTTTGATTCATGAGGCCTGGGGCTATAACTAAACACTGCTGCTTTAATTCGAGGAGATGTAAATGATGGCCATAGATCCAGCCTGATTTCCTCTGGGAGAGCAGGAGCGTTGGGGGAGCATGCGCCGTAAATCATCACCTCAATAGGTCAGAGGTCAAACATAAACAACGCCCCTCCATCACATTAAAATACTATAATGCCCTAATGGCATTTCCTCAACATAAACCTCATTTTATCAGCCTCAGTGAGAATCACGGCCAATCAAAACACATCTGATACGGTCGCAAAAAATAATTTACACATTACAACATGCACTATAATTTGTGCATACATCTCTTAATATTAAAGCCATTTTTACACTATAGAATGTGAAAAACAATATTCTCCTATACATATCTGCATGGCTGCACTGAGCCAGTGTCCACTATATGGTGACAACTGGAGAGAAATAGAGTAATGGGAATATTCTCAGCAATTAGGACATTTGTAATAGCCTTGCCATACTTCACTTGGCTCCCCAATGGGCCATTAATAATACTGATAAATCTAATAAATGCAATAGTGATCCATTGTTACACATTACAGCATTAAGGGGACTGAACTGACCACTCGGCAGTTCCCTTTTAGAAACCACAGTACAGTTAAACACACACTTTCACAAATTACAATGAGTGGAAACCAGAGGTTTTTATTTTTTTTACAATGTGCTAATTTGTTTCTAATGTATACTAATTTGTCAAAAAATATCACATGTAAGAACATGGTAGGCAAGCAAATGAAAGTATAGGCAAATGGTTGGATGACAGGACTATTATGGTGTAATGAAACAAGCAGTGGCAAAATATACGGAATATTAATACAAAATATGAAAATACACCCACATTTCTACACAATTTCATCATGAAATAACTGGAAGCTTTATAAAATACCAATAAGTATATTACAGTATATTTAAAGCTCAGCAGAGCAACAGGAACCATATGGGGGAAGAAAGAAACCAGATGCTACAGCAAATATTAATGAAGTGCAAAATGTGTATTGTCATATTAACATAAACAAGCCTACAGAGGCCATATGTGTGTGTATAGAAAGTGTGTAGGTGTGTATGCAGTCATAATGCAGGATAAATGTATGATGGGGGTCTAGCACATTACCAACCACTGTGAAGTTATCCAGGCTCCGGACAGTTAGGCTCCAAATGAGAGCAGTGTGTTTACATTTCAGTTTGCTGCATCAGCCAAAGTGAACAACTAGATACTGAATATGCTGTGGTGGTTGGTCAAGAAAATTGCTTCTTCATGTGATATTACTTTCAGCAGACATTTTAAGGCTGGGAAAGTCCACTAAGTGCAAGGAAGGAAGCTATAGTAATAAAGATGAGAAACATAACAGTATGTGCAATGTGTACCACACCATGCAATAATACGTAATTGGGATCCAACACTATTCTCGTATATGAGTTCTAGATATTTTCCTTGGTTTCAGATACCAAAACCCAAGTTCTACTCCAGGGGTTCTCTGATGCTCTTTGGGTCTAAATGGTGCAGCTCAAAGAAGCCTTACGTCACACCACTTCCTGCACAACCAATTTGGCAAATAAGGTGCAAAAGAGCCTACAGCTAGAGTTCCTGAGGTTGACTGAGTATAAGAACAGGCACTGGTAAACAACCACACAGCCGAATGTCAGCAACACCTTTAATCCCTCGTCAGCCTCATATCACTGTTTATAGCGAGACTTAGGGCATTTTCACACCTAACCTGTTTGGTTCAGTTAAATCGAACCCTGGTGTGTTTGCCCAGTTAGTCCGGTTCGTATGGGCAGGTGTGAACACAGTAATCGCACTCGGGTGCAGACCAAAACAACCGCACCGAGACCCTTTAGCAGAGGTGGTTTCGGTCCGGTTCCAAACTAACTCTGGAGCGGTTCGTTTGTGGTGAGAACGTGAGCTGACCTCGATTCGACCCAACTACCAGGTGTACTCCGCAAGTTTGACGTTAGCAGCTCCTGTAGCCAGGTGTGCTTTGCATTCTGGGATGCGGCAGAGCCCACAAACTGTTTCTAGCAGTAGCAGCTAGCCGGAGAATGAACCAGCAATGTTTCTCTCACAGAAATATGCACTAGTCCAGAACACAGGACCTTCTGCCTGTATTTACTTTCTTGTACCCGCCCCAGACACATCTGACCAATGAACGCAGTGAATGTTCTCACATGGTTTGTAGTGATGCATTTTGGTTCACTAGAAGTGTGAAAAGAAACAGAACCAAGGGGAAAACGCTCCAAGTTTACAAACTTACCAATTGATTCAAGCAACAATCTTCACCAAATGCAACCCTGGCTTTTTCTGTCGTCACGGTAACTGCAGATAGAAGGCATGTGTGTGTGTGTCTTTGTGTGTGGCTGCAGGTATTCTGGCTCCCTTTACCAGGGTAATCGCTATTGTGAAGGTGACGACTGACACGAGAAGCAGCAGCTCATTAACTTGAGAAATGCATGTTGCAGTGTCAATTTTGAGCTGTTTGTTTTTGTTCCACACACTTGCCCAAGCCTGACATTTTCCTGGCACCTTGCTCTTTATTGTTTCCAGAGATGACACAGTGTCTGGTAGTGACAGCAAAATGATTCAGGAATGATAATTCTCACAGCTAAAACAGCACCTGCCAAGCACCCTTGCTCACTTGGGATTTCAAATTTCACACTGGCAGCAAGGTTCCTCAATTAAACCATTTATAACAAATGTAGCGACAATAAAAAGGGAAGCTATCAGGACTTTTTCAGCTGCAGGGAACCTGCTAATCACCACTGGATGACAGAAAAGCGACGCAACACCTATAGCTAATGAGCAAAGCTAACTAATAACAGAGCTAAAAACCAGAAAATATGGTAGATGTTTTTATTTTATTATCTTTTAGGTAAGTTTATGGATTGTCTGCCTAAAAGGCCCAGTCACACCACCATATAAAAATGAAAAATTAAGCTGCAAAATCCATTCATATCAATGCAATTGCCTCTATCAGCAATTGGTTGGCTGGGGCCAAGTATTTTTGCCCAAATGTGTTGCATTGTGTTAAATTTTAGTGGCACACGTTTGCGCCAGTCATCAATAGCAAGCCGTCAGTGCAGACTTTTGAGGGAAGAGTGAGGGAGAGTGTGAGAGTCCAAAACAGTATAAAAAAATGAAGGTATCATTGCAAGATGTATTGCATCAACCACTTTGATCTAACCTTCCTCTGCCAGAGTATAAACAGCTCCACGAAAGAGGCATGATTTGCAAACAATTATGAGACAGTTAATGGTACAGATATGGAGTAAACTATGAACATATTGTTTCATTAGTGACCAAGCTATCTAGCTGGCTTGCTAACTGTCAGTAAGCAAGCAAGCTAGCTAGCTCGGAGAGCTACATTGACTGGGATTTGCTGGCTGACTAGCGTGTTAGCAATTAGCTTGCCAGCTAGAGGTTTACTAGCTGTGCAGTCACTATGTCATCAAGCCTCTCGCCACCTGTTTTGCAAGGACATCGAGATGAACTTTACTGTGCCACTTGGTGTGACCAGGTCTTTAGACAGTGAATATGAAGACCTGTCCTGCTGCCAATCCGCTGCTTTGTTGATATATTTACTGAATTTTCAGAGAGCCACTTAGCAGTTAGCAAACCTAGCTAATTGTGGGTGGAAAAGTTTAATGTGTTGACTCAAAAAGATTTTCCAACAAACTCAAGAAGAACATGTTTCTAAGTACATTTTGTACTACTTGCTTGTTTAATCCAAACTCAAGACATGTTTATATTTGAAACCAAGATAATGTTGATTCATGGAATGCACCTCCAAGACAGTTCAAGTGAAACGAGATGTCAACAGACCAATCAGACAATTGTTTATGTGAACTAAATTGTGAAATGCACACCCGTTGAGGCCCTCTATGTTTTGGCTTTCTCATTCTTCTTTCTCTTTTCAACCCTTTAGTTTCTCTTCTTCTCACTCTCTTTTGTGCTTGATTTTATTGTTAGTTTGTTAGTCTGAATTTCTGTTGCATGTCTCTTTTCCAGTATACCATATTTGAATCCCCAAACATTCCTGGCTATCTTGCCTTCATCAGGGTGGTATCTGAGGTTGTTTCCAGTTTATTTATATATCGTACATCAATAAGTCATATGATTGATAAATCACAATAAATCACCGTGAATCTCAACGCTAAATCTCAATTTTTCAATACAAAACAGCTAATTCTATACTCTCATTTTTTGAAAAACACTATACTCAACATTAATTAACTGAAATTAATTTTGTCAAATCTAATTGTTCATGTGACCCTCTCAGTTTAGACATCCAAAATACCTCCCTTGTCTCTTTTGCCATCTCCCCTCTCCTGACTCTCTTCATTCATAATCACATTCTCTGACTAATCTACTCTTGCTATAAGAATTTGACATCAGTTAGGAGATAAATAATCTCTCCCTCCCTTTGCCCTCTCCAGGCAATCTGTCACCCTCACTCTATCAGTCCTCTTCCTCTGTCTAGCTGAGGTACCTCCAGCATCTCTCTCTCTCTCTCTCTCGGCGTTATGTCATGCCTGCTCTGCCTCCCTGAGCTCGTCTGACAGGGAGGATGAAACCAAAAGAAAAAAAAAAACACCTTCCTGCTCCTCAGTTCATCTACATACAAGCTGCATTACAACCCAATTACACTTAGATTACATTAATGTGCTTTTTCACCCAGCCAAGCCTCCTCTGCACGCGCCAAACCCATTCTCCACCGTCGGCGGTGCCTGCGTGGAGCATTATGGAGGCACGTAATCTTGTGATATTGTGTCGGGATTAACATCAAATCTCATTATGGCTGTGGTGGATCATGGGAGAGGGAGGGATAGTGGAGGTTGGAGGGGTGGGGGTGGTTACATCTTTATTTATTCTTTAGGTGTTTAAAGCTGAATAAGAAAGAGAGAAAGAAGGAAGAGACATGAGATCAGGGCTATGAAATCTCAATTACACATGATGGCATTTGGGAGGCTGATTTATTATACACAAGAGTCTGTTGGCTAATTTGCCATGTGGGCCTGTTGAACACACCCATGAGCACACACACACACACACACACACACACAAGGCACAGTCGACCAGGACAAATCTGACAGGGGTTAAGGGGTCAAAATGAGATGTGTTGCAGCACAGCACAGTGAAATACGACACAAATCAAACAGCCGAACCCCCCTCCTTCAGCTCACCACGCCTCGCCCCTCTACACCAAACACCTCTCCTCTGTTAGCCTTTTTCCCCCAGCCTGGCATGCCCTCGCTTCATAAACCTCTCTTTTATTACCAATAGATCGGTGAAGGTTGTAATTGCCTAAGTGATATATAGCCGGCATCGGGACGCGGCTCAAGTTCGCTCAGTTTAAAACGCCACCACGCCAAAGTGGTGTTGAGAAGAGCGCCTTGTCCTGTTAAATAAAACAGATTGTCAGGCTTAACAACGGGGGCCAAAAGCACATTTCCACACATATACCCCAATTCCCAGAGGGATGGATGGTGGATAGGATTGGGGGGTAGAGGGGGAACTGTGTACACACACACACCCCCTTTATTTCATGCAAATATGCACGCTTCCCATGCTCTGCACTCCGAACATGCTAAACATACACACACACCGTATGAAAACAAACACACATTCAAACACATGCACAGACTCACACACATTCCCCCTCCCCCAGCGGTGCACTGTGCTGCTATTGAGCCTCAGGAGCCTCACTAAATCACACTGAGCCAGCAGACATGAGGGATAACAGCACAGCAGTGTTACAACCATTGATTGCCGAATGCATCATCTTTTTATATTCACAACAGGGTGGGGAGTGTTGGGGGAAGGGTTGCTCGCTATACAGTCAGGCAGTGGTTGGGAAAATCTGTTCTTGTGTGGCAATCAAATTCCACTAACATTATCAGGGATAAGGCTGAAATGAATAAAGTGAAGTAACCACACAGATTCAGATATTCTGGATTGTTCTAGCGCAACATCAACATTTCCCACAAATAAAACCACCATGTCTGTGTGTGACTGACTGTGTCATCTGTTACCCAAAAGAGCGCAGGTCTCCCACAGTTCATGCGCCGCTATATGGATCTCACAGCAACCATTGGAAGCAGCAGCGGTTGTTCCAATGTTGTGAAGAACACAGCAGGAAGCTAATAATAGAGGCCAGACATAAACTCCACTGTTTGCTCTTGTTAGAAGCCTGGAGATGCTGTTCATCACCACATGTAAGCTGTTGCCAACATTAACACACATTGTGAAAGTGAAACTGAAGTGATATGGATGTATTTACCTGCAACACCATATGCCAGTAACATCTTAAAAATTAAATGTACCTTGTGAAGTTGTACAATCAATTTTGAAAGCTGTGTTGTTCACGTTCATGTTATAAGTTGTGTTGTATTTAGAGCAACAGTGAACATTTAGAGCCACACTGAATGGGGTGAAAAAAAAAAAGAGTCTACAGCCATGTCAGCAGGTCTGTGAGGCTGCATTTAGGCCAGCGTTGCCAACTCTCACGCTTCTGGTGTGAAACACACACTCTCACATTCAGTCTCATGCTCTCACGCTGCCCAAACAATTCTCACGCCAAAACACTGCGACAGCAACGGAACAGAGATGAACAGGCGAACGTATGTACCGTTGGTTACGTACTGTAACCCCGATTCTATGAGTATGGTCTCTTAAATTACTCTCTGTTTGGTCCGCGATATGTGCGCAATGCTTATCGCGTGTCAACTGGACAGTTCTTCTGACAGAAAACCCTGCGCGGAGCCCAGAAGGCGTGAGTGAGTGTTCATGTTTGGCCGAGTGAGTGAAAGAGTATTCATGTATATATTTGGCTAAGTGAGTATGTGTGCTCATGTGTAGATTTGTTTCAGTCTGTGTTCATGTATTGGCTATGTCAATATGTGTCTGGAGTAGGATAGGTTCCTGAGTTTTTATTTAAAAATGTTACAATGGAAACATTGCAGTAGCAGTTGATTATTGAATTGGCGTTGCACTGAGCTGTTCCCTGTTCATTATCTGATATTCCTCGACTAGGACAACAGAAATTTGAAAGTAAATTTAAATGAGATTTTTTTTTAAATCTGATTAAGTACAAGTTATGTTTACATGGAAATTCATGCAGGGTTTTATAATCATAATTTTTACATTTTAAACATTTTCCATTCATTACATTTGGACCACAGTGACACTTTGTCAAAACTAAATGGAGATGAAAGAATAAAGAAATGCGACGGGTAGATTAACAAGGTTTACTTAGTTTTTCCCTTTGATGTTTGCTAATTTTCCCAGGGACAGTTGTGCTGTGTGCTTTTTCACTGATTAACTTCTCACAGTAGACAGTGGACAAGCTAGAAAGACTAACTGTATCATTAAACGCACTTGCCGTTGCCACCAGTAACGCAGGTGTTGCAAAACCTACCAGGACTGAAATCTTAAAGATTAGAAGTTTAATTCACAGTAGCACTAGCATTGTGTCTGCCTATATAGAAACACTGTTTCTCATACAGTTCGGTCCTTGCCCTGTCTGGTGCACATGTAGAATCTGAACACAGACAGAAACCACCCTCTGGTGTGTCACACTCTACCCAGAGTCATGTGTGGAGGGTGGGGTGAGGTGTGGTGATGGAGGAGAACCAGGAGAGGACCCTTCACGTCTCCAGTATTCCATTAGCCGGTGTGTGATGTACTGCTCTACCACATAAATCCAAACACACACACACACACACACACAGATGGAAGACCAGTTTCCCTTGTCTCCTCCCAACACCCTCCCCCATCCCACTGCCTCTCCTCTTCATCCTCCTCCTCCTTCACACACACCTCACACCCTCCGTCAGTCATCATCCATCACACAAGACCTCCACAGATGGGCCTGCAAATAACACACACACACACACACACACACACACACACACAGTCACCATACTCACTCCCACCGCCACAAACACACACACAGGCACCGGCAACACACACATACACACACAAAGGCTCTAGACTTCAAGACTCTCTCTCACTCCTACAGACACTCACAGGGTTGGCCAGACAGACACACACTCACAACAGCTCTCAGCTTAACACTCTCTCTCCTTCTCACTCATACACACACTGCACCCTACTTTCACACACACAAACACACACACACACACACACTCCACCCCACATACTCTTTCATCTGTGGCTCTAAGCGGCTCAGAAACCAAAAACCTCCATGGCTGATGGGAAAACCAATTAGGACACAATTAGCGCCATCAGATCTACCTGAGAGACAGTGCCTTGTGCTCGTACTGGCAAAACAAAGCGACATACGGGACTGGGCGGGGGGGGTTGTGGAAGAAAACCACTGCTCGCTCACTTCCTGCAGTCTTTAAAGGCTGCTGCTAATTTCCCCACGTTTCTGATCAATGCGGACAAAGAGCAGCATTAATGAGCCTCGCTCCTTTATAAGAAACACCAGTACAAGACGCTGGATCAGTCTAATTAAAGAAAAAAGGATGGAAGGGTCAAAACAGAAAACTCGGAAAAGTTGTGCATAAAGGAAACACATCAAGCACGTGGTTTCTTTCCACGCTAATCAACAAGTTAGTTGAGAAAGAACGAGGCAGTAGCAGGAATCAAAAGTATAGCTCACCTTTGAATTTCCAGCCATGCACTAGTTTAAAGGAGGATTCCACTCAAAAAGATATTCCAATCAGGATCCAGCTCTTAATCTTGTGAATGTGACCCATCCAGCGCTCCATACATCTCATATCCAAACCCCGACTGGAGCCAGGAGAAAAAAAATCTCTCCCTGAGAATTCAACTGCACCTTGTTAACCCTTTCGTCTTGGATGCTAACTCTTTCCTCCTGTAGCCTTAGAAAAGCCTCCTCCAGACTCTGTGTGTGTGTGTGTGTGTGTGTGTGTGTGTGAGAGAGAGAGAGAGAGAGAGAGAGAGAGAGAGAGAGAGAGAGAGAGAGGAGGTGTAGTAGTAGTGGTAGAATGAGGTGGGATGGATGGAGGGAGTAGGAGGGGCGGGGTGCTGGCGGCTCACATCATGACAGAAGTCATAATCTGCGCATCGGCATGCTCTCAGCGAGGGAACCGAGCCACCAGAGAAGAAGAAGATGATACAGAAGAAGAAGAAAAGGAGGAGGAGGAGAGCGGCATGAAGGCAGAGAGTGGTGAATGAGAGGAGGATGCAAGCTCCCACCCCTCACACTGCTGAGTCTCTCTCTCTCTCTCTCTCTCTCTCTCTCTCTCTCTCCTACACACACACACACACACACACACACACACACACACACACACACACACATGCACACACTCCTACCCCCCGCCCTGCTACAGATTGCATTGCACTGATGAAATTTTAATGGTTCTTTTAGGAAGAATAATGAACATGCTAGTCCCTGGAGTTGTGTGTAGAGGGAGGGGGGGTTTCTACACTACACACACCTACAGAGGCATGCAACAAACATGCACATGTGCATACACAGCATACAAGTGTGCTTTTCTCTCTATCTTGCTCGCTCTTTTACACACACTCACCAGAGCATACTCCCTTTCACACACACCGCAATCCTGCACAGATTCACGCACACACTCCCCCTTTTCTTCATTTGCACACCACATACAGAAACACACACAGACATACACATGCCACGCAGGCTTACACTCAGCATCAAACACTGCTACTGACAGACACACACAGACACACACTTGCTCCCGCCGCACAGGGAAGACGGTGTGGGGGAGTAAACGCAGAGATCCAACCCATCCTCAGAATGCTCTCTTGGTGCACACTCGCATCCACACACACACACACACAGACACAGGAGCACACAGATGAGAACACACCCCAATGAAGTGGAACAAAGAGCGCAGAGGCAGCATGTGGAGGCACCAGTAGGAACACCATGATGGGAGGAGAGGAGTGATGTGTGCTAGAAAACACACTATCTTCAAAGTACCTTCAGTCTACTGCAGTGCAGTATAGTAGAGTGTAGTAGAGTAGGGTGAAACAAATAATAAAATCAACTGAAACTGAAAAATAATGATTTAATTATGCATCATTAATTACAACTAATCACACATTTATACTTTAAATTACTTTGAAGTGGATATTAAAGCATCAAGACTCAATTAATCATAAAGGAAGTGCCAAATTCAACTCTCGCCAACTTTGAGATTTATTCATTTAAATAAGCAAAACCGTTGAGGTATGGTTGAAAAAACTGAATTGTGTGTGTTCTGCTTTAACACTTTTTACAAATGTTACTAATGTGAACACATTTTTAACAATCTCCTGATTATTTCCTCAATGGATCAATTAATTGTGCACTCTGTACAATGTCAGAAAATAGTGAAAAATGTCCAATACACACAATGTCACAGTGCTCCTTATGTCCAACAAACAGTCCAAAACCCAAATATATTTAGTTAAAGTGTAACTCCACCCTCAGATTCTGTTAGAACCCTCTCTCCCAGCAGACTTAAAACATGCAACAGAGGAGTGAGGGAACAACAACTGTAGGAGGCGTGGCCTTGTGGCTACATAGTGTGCGGGTCAGGAGACACGGGGGAGACTGACTGACACTGATTAGAAGACGTTAACTTTCTTTTTTAATATAAATTTCATGACGTAGATAGGCCCTAACCGATTGACTCTATGTCAACCTTGCAGGTTCAGAGCTGATTTAAAACAGTAGATGTAGTAATAATTATACAAAACAAAGAAAGCAGCAAATCTGTCTGGAGAAGCTGAAACCAGAGACTGGTTGGAGTTTTTGCATGAAAAATGACTCATCTGATTCATCTATTTTATATTATCCATTATATATATTATGTATATACTGTATGCTTTCTACTTCAGTTAGCATGCTTTAACTTGGCTTCGCCTACCAACTAACCTTGTCCCTAGAGCAACCTTAAACCCTCAACCTAAAGGTGCTTTCAGACAGCGAGCGATTGCTGTCGCCACCTTCATTCACCGTCTTTGTTCAAAATACAGAACACCAATGTGCGAGGTGGCAACTGCTTGCTGTCTGAAAGCACATTAAAAGGTCCAACTCTCCCCTTCTGTTTTCAAAACACAGAAGCACAAGGTCCAACCTCAAAGCTGTTACCAGCAACAGAAATGTACCTGAAAACCTCTGGCGTATAACAGGACAAAGAGTCAAGAGTCAGGTCACAGATTCAAGTCAAGCAAGGGAAACAGATACATGGGTGAACCTACATCAAACCAGGATCCCTCTGGAATTCCTTCACTGTTCCTCCTCTGTATCTGTATTCATCACTGCAGTCAGCAGTGCTAAAAAGATCCTGAAATGAGGGGAGACAAAAAGGCATTTATTACAATTGAACCTGGGTAGTAGCTCAAAAATAAAAATGTGATAATGATCTCAGTTTAGTCATAGTTGTGTTTCTCATCCAGGATAGAATAAAAAAACAGAGTGGCTTCCAAGTGACAGTGGTTTAAATTCCTCATACATGGACAGCTTATGATGTCTTACACTGCAGATCCTGGATGTGATTTGTTCAGCCACATCTACTTTTATGCCAGCGGCTACCTCCTGCAGCTCTCAACAGTCCCCCCCCAAAAAAATCCCACCGCAATTGTAACATGGTGTGACCGATGCAGCAGGACATTACAGCAACTTCGAGCACAAATACTGTTTTGGAAAGTTTCCCCATTTCATTTGAAAAAAAAACCCAATAAACTCTGAGTCAACTCTCTTTGGCTGTGGAACTGTTCTCATCCCTCATATTCCCCACCAAGGTGCAGCATCCTTCCTCTGCACCGTTCCCGAAAATCAATTACTGCACCTGTGAGGATTATACAGCTCTGTCCCACCAAAACAGTGGTGAAAAAGGAGAATCATAATTTATATCTCCAGTTCTAAGGCCACTTTCATTCCCTCTCCAAAACAGCAATTCCCAAGAGGCCAAGGCCAAGTTACCACACAATGTCAGGGAAGACGAACTGTTCAGAATGTGCCCCTTGGTCTCACAGACACGCAGAGACACTTTAAAGTTTTTTTTATTGAAACAACACCACACTTGAGAATCTGGGAGAAAACAAGCCAGTCGAGTCTTCAAGAAAGCAGTTTGAGGTCTGTCAATAATGATGGGAATACCAGGGAGAGAATGCTTGAAAGGCACTTAGGAGCCAAGCATCCTTGATGCGAACAGCCATGATGTGTGACATGCGAGTTGTCCTCTATCCTGGGATACAACTCGCAAGGTTAAAGCTGTCTAGAGACTAAACATGCGTCACTAGACTTTCGTGCAAAGATTTACAATATTTGAAAAAGATCGACACCTCCTCTTGAAAACGCTGTATAGCTCGATATTAAAAACAACATGGTGCATTGAGGGTTGTGGGTAAGTTAAGCAGATGTTTGATGGGAACATTCATGCAAGCACTAGCGTTCCTCCTGGGATGCAAAAACAAAAACAGCTTAAAAAGGTAAGGCTGTCTGGAGAGAAAAAATGTGTCACATTCGGGTAAGATACTGATCGTAAACAACAGGTAATGCTGCTCTGCTTAGATGTCAAAAACTATTTGGATTCTTGAGGTATGTTGTCACAAAATCAAACCGAGAAGACAGTAAAATCTGTGAAAACTATCATGCAAATTGGGTAATTTATTGCATTAAACAAGTTGCCGTTTGGCAGCTGGAAAGAAACAGAGAGAAATCAAACTAAATGTTCTCAGTGATAAATTACCTTTCTCAAAAACGTTATTTTCATAACATACCAAAATGAATAGCTCTATGGAAGGTAGTATATAAGTCTAAAAGCTTTGGAAATGGTTAGCTGTAACGTCAAGAATATGCAAGTTATAGTTAATGAGCTCTAATATACGAAACCACAGGTATGGTTTCTTCAAAAAAGTACTCGTTCAATTCTTGACAGCAAACGCTACCGGCAACCCCTCACACCAGAAAGCATCCCTGACGGACAGTGTTTGATTGGTGAGAAAAGAAACCAATTAACAAATTGTTGCTCGAAGTGACCTTTCCCTTCTTTATCACCATTGGCCGTCCCCTGGCTACCTGGTTTAGTGGACGTGATGGAGGACATCTGAAGAGATGCCAAACTGAAATCGGTCGCGGGTGAGCTGAGGTGTGCGTTCAAAGATAAGGGTTTCAATAGCTAAGAGAAATATGCAGGATCCTTCCTGCAGGGCAATTAATGACATTAGCAGCAGAGCACTCGGCCTGGCTCTCTCTCTCTCTCTCTCAATGCAGTTTGGTTTTATACTACCACGTTTTATGAGAGATCGTAATGGGTGGGTGCAGCTCAAAACAAACGGGGGGGGCCAATTAAATGTAAGGGCTTCCTGGGCAAGCCGCCAATAAGAGGGCCAACAACTCGTTTTATACACAGCTCTTGTTTTACTTCAAAAGATATTTATTTACTTGCAATTGGGGTGGGCGATGTGGATAAAGTACTCTGGTATATACTGGTATATGTCATTTTATTTCGCTATATTGATGTGTATCATAATCTAGTGCATTTTTTGAAAATAATTTATAAACTCTTTAGGGATAAAGGGATGACTGTTAGTGGCTCATCCATCAAATTAAATATAAAATAATGATATAAAAATCCAATATTGCCATAAAGCAATTCTGCTCACTGATTTGCAGCATTACTCTCAATGGCCTAATACACTTAAAGATGTTAACCCTCATCCTACCAACTGGGGTACCCGCTGACCCTGTACAGCTTTTCACAGGTATCATTCCAAATTTTTCATAACTTTGCCAATCAATTAGTTCCTAATGATTTCATATCCTTGTTTTCTGTTTCTGTTTTAATTAGTGTTTATTAAAAATTACCAATGTATTTGGTGGACCCCAGTCAAAAACACCCTATTGCGTCTATGCAGTTTTAATAGATTTAGACAAGTTATGCAGTTCATGTTTGCCATGGGTCCTAATTTTAAGTATCACACACTATCGGGGGGGTAGGGTCACTCTGTCAGTAATTCTGAAGGAGACAGACACAGATTCCCTCATGTGCTCTGTTGACGACCCTAAATACTGCTCTTCCTAAGGTAATATGATGTTCAAAGTCAGAAATTGTTAGGTTCTGTGTGGTAGTGGCAGGAGGTAGACCCAAACGCAGACATCTCAAAGGGTAGGATCAGTTTAACAGTTTTATTGTCCATGATGGTACAGGTGAGTAGAAAACAAACAACCAAAAATAATCCAGACGACTAAACAATTCACGGAGTATGGAGCGTGGAACAAAGAACCGGCAACAAGAAACATGGATCGAGGCAAAAAACAACCGAAGCAACAGAAGATAACAGCAGGCAATGACGCGACAAGGGACAGAGGGAAAAGACAGGTATAAATAGACCAGACACTAATCACGGAAACACAATCAGGTGAGTGACGAGACACAGGTGAAAACAATCAAGGGAGATACCCAAAGTCAAGACACCCACACTGAACATGAAACAAGACCTTCAAAATAAAATGGAACATAAAATGACCAAAACACAAGACTAAGATACAAAGATACAAAATACAAAGACAAACTTTAACTTTAACATAATCAAAATCAGACAAATACCATGATTCCCAACAGAAATACAAATTAACTGTAACTTTTCTAAAATAATAATAATCCATTTTTTTTAAGATGATGATAATGTTTTGGGAAGAAATAAGTTAACATTTTGCTATGATGGCTGTTTTCTATTACAGTAGTTTATTCTTGGGGTCCCCAGGGACCCCGGTCATAGACTACTGTATGTTGTATGTTAAATATGTTGGTATGATGAGGGTTAAAGGGATAGCTAGCACAGTATGGCAGAATCTATGACGGTTGATCATTTCATATATAGCGACATTTTGCCCAACCCTAATTTGCAAATTGAAAAAAAATATATCTAAAATTCCATGTTAAAATTCCACTAATGAGTTTTACATTAACAATAAATGAAATGACACATTAAATGTAAGAGAACTCGCCCGCAGTGAAGGACCCACAAAGAATTATCACCCAACTCTGAGCTTTTTAGCTTCTTTAAGCTAATCGTTTACAGCACATTTACTGTATCGTTCAGATTCCAGCCGCAGCAGGCAGCTGATTTTAGATAAACAAGAGTCCCTAGCCATTGTAGTGGCTCTGTGAATCAATGCTTTGAGCTAAACGCTATTTGCTAATTAGCACTAAACACAACATACAGCTCAGGTTCATGGGAATGTCATTAGTTTTGCAGGTATTTGGTCATAAACTAAAATATTGGACAAATACAATGTTTGACCTGATGATGGCGCTAGATGGAAAGTCAAGGGAACACCAAAGTTATAACAAGCCATCCTCTGGGGACCACAAATGTTTGTACCAAATTTCATGGCAATCCCTTCAATAATTGTGGCGATATTACAGTCTGGGCCAAAGTATACAGTATACTGAACATTTCCCTATGAATTTTTATCCAGGTGGACATGTGGTATACTAGCGAAGCCAAGATGCCCCATATGGCTATGGCATAAAACAGGTATGACCATAACTTCAGGCAATTTACCGCAGCATTCTAGATAAACAGAGTACAGTATACTGCCTGGAAAATGACAGGTACTGGCATCTTCACAGCCTTTCATTAAAGCTCATCAGGGCAGAAAAGCTGTCGAGGACAGATTTCATCGTCCAGCAATCGCCAGTTTAACGTCCGTATTACAGGCGATTTCACAGATCAGATGACATGTAAACGTGAATGCATGTGCCAGTGTGTGTCCTTGTGTCATTTAGTATTCAAAACACAATACACACACACCAGGCTTGTCACAGGGATCTCTCTGGAGTATGGGAGGACTGAAACTAGAGCAACTTGAGAAAAGACAACAGAATCCTTTCAAATTAGGCTTTTATCCATTCAATCTGACATGAACGTACACCCATGATTTCATTCATAACATGGTTTTCTTTTTTTAAGGAAGACATGCACATTGTTTGCTCAACAATACTCACACAAGTATACCCTCAGTAACTGAAGGTGCTCTTTCTTCATCAGCTTCATAGTGACAGTACAGAATGGCCTCTTCGGAGTTATCGCTGTGGAACAAGGGGCCACAGACAAAGTCATCACCTGCTGGCATTGTCCATTCATCCTTTTTGAATGAGAACATAGCTGGGACATGACTAACCTCTGGGTAATTAACTACCATTAACATGCTTCACACAGGCCCCAGCTGTTTCCAGACAAGCATGAACATCCAGGAAAGCTCTCTGGGGGAAGTGGAGCTGAGAGTGAAAGCTTGTCTCAACATCCTGGCTGGCTTAGCGGATCTCCTCTGTGCCATAGAGGGCTCCTACAGTTTTTCATTTTATTTCATATTCCCACTTCTTTGTTAGTGCATCAGGTGTACATATTTCTTTTGTACTCTAACCTGTCCGCAGCAAAAATGTCTCCAACAGGCAAATCTTCAAATTAATTATACGTTCTCTAATGACTTTTCAGACCTGTGCTGGATTCACCACCGCTCTGCTGCCATAATGAAGACAGGCCATAGACAGACGGAATGGCACGATAACTAAGCGCATTAATAACCACATCATGTAGAGATGGCTTGCATGATGAAGGCCAGCCACCCTGATAATTGGCAGGCATGAGCAGCAAGCTAGTAGGGAGAGATTGACGACTGAGCTCAAACCACCCCAACACCCCTACCCAACCCCCTGCCTTCCATCACCCCTCCCTGCTTCCCTGTTGTATCGTTACATCCCATTTTCTCCCGATGTATCTTGGTGATATTGGTGAACATACGCTCAGGTCGAGGTCAGGGGCGCGTGATACAATTAGTGTCTTGGGGACGATGGATTACTCCTCTTACCGTCAACAGTGTGGGGGCAGAGGGTTGGTTAGCAGGTTACTGATTCACATAAAGGAGCCCTATCGAATGAATCCAGAATGTTGATTTTCTTTAAATGGTAAAGACAATGAAGCCTTCTGATTTTGGTGATCCTCTAACATTTCATCTAGTGCCACCAGCAAGTCAGTTTTTCACGTATCCAGGAAAATAATCTACTAGATGGACTGGCTGAAAATTTGGTGTAGACGTTTATGGATCCCAAATCCTAATGATTTTGGTGATCCCTGACCTTTCTTCTGGTGCCACCATAAGGTTGACAATTGTGGTTTTGAGTGAAATCTCTCGAACACTATTGGATGGATTGTCATGAAATTTGGTTCGGACATTCATGTCCCACACAGAATGAACTGCAATAACTTGATCTCTTAACTTTTCATCTAGCACAGGCCAAAGTTTTAATTTGTTCAGTACTTTGGTTTATGACCAAATACCTGCACAACTAATGAGATTCCCATCAGCCTTAGCTGTACTGTGTTTTTAGTGTTAATTAACTGTTAGCAAAAACAAAAATACGATTGCCCAAAATCGTAAACCTGGTTATGCCTGCTAAATATCAGCACTGTCATTGTGAGCATGTTAGCATTCTGACATTAGCATTTACATTAGTACTGTTTCAGAGAGCCACTAGTGTGGCTATAGATTATTAGTCTTGTTTAACCTGAACAAAGACATACCAATTCTGATTCATACTGATCCAGTGTGTTTAGGCCAAATCCCTAATGGTGGTCCAAAACTGTCTTTTCAAGTGTTTGGAAGTTGGTCATCTGATGGGAACTAAGGCACTGCCTAAAATAGACTTTGCTGTCTGAATGTGAAAAGGTGGATGCTGTAGCTTTAAATTTAAAGTTGTGGTGTACACCCTTTTCTCCAAGGACTATCAGACAAAAGGTAGGGTCACGCTAGGCCTTCCGTTCAACAAAGTGGCCCTGCACTCAGCCCCAAAAAGAATGTGATGTCTTGGTTTCAGTGTGTGTAATTAATATTGAGCAGAGCGATCACAAACTGTTAAGAGTGTATGATGACAATGCTGCTAATGTGTAATTTAGTACTAAACAGGGCAATAGCACATCGCTACAATAGGACTACTCGATTTCAAAACACAGTGCATCAGTGCTCTGACCTGCTGTTGCACAAAGACAGGAAACGGATGCTTAAATTTGCCCATTTTGGAGACTTCAACTGAATTGAAGAGACGGAGCACGGAGGTGGAAACGCATTGGTTCTCCTGACTAAGGAACACCTGAAATCCATCCAACCGGGCAACTATGCAGCATTTGAACAGGATCGCTTTCTCTCAAGGGGCTCATCTCATTTGAATTTTAGGTGATGGAGTCGTCAGCTAACCGTTGTCAGCCATCAAAACTGCATAATACAGGGCCCTTAATGCACAGTTACACCTGTGCCTGGCAGCTAAGTGACTGCTCAGAGGATTTCCACAGGCTGTTCGTGGATGCAATGTGAGCTGGAGCTGCTAGGCGACAGTGCTCTACATGAAACTGGCTTACATTTGAGCCAACACTATCCTGATTTACTTCCTTACAGTGAGTGCAACTAGATTAAGCGTCAATGAGAGCAGCAGTGAGGAGTACAAGAATCAAAACCATTGTGTGCTGACAATATGGGCGACGATAGGATTAAAGAATAAAGGATAAAGAATGAGGATAAAGAAGTGCAAAAATGCAAAGAAATGGGATTAACTGGCACTGTCCAATGAAGTAAAAGGGGTGATTTGTCTTCTCTTATTCTTTACCAACACAATAGCATAATAGAGGAAAATATAGGATGGGGGATGTGAGTCATAGCGGAAGGGGGATGTATAGTAACAGTGAGGACCACTAGAATGTATTAAATGGTTGATCAGCTGGTCTGCTACAGGAAGACTAATTACCAGTGAGACCTGCATCCCATACAAGGCGTTGATACCACCATTATGCATAGAGAATATTGGCAAATGTCCCTGTGCATAAATGCATATGCATGAGGTTAATTGGCTCCCTTGGTGAGCAACTGTTCAGTGGAATGCAAGGTTAACATAACATCATATTATTTGTGCTAATTCCTTCAATGTCTGTGTTTAACATTAGTAAAGAGATTAAATTATGAGCCAGATTATGCACTCCCTTTAGTTAATGAAGAGGAAAATGGAAATCTTCCTGTGCGTTTTTACAGTTAACTGGTAACGAAAGCTGGGTTGGGTTACATACCAGAGATCCTTCGCTGAATGCATCAAAATGAAATTGGGGGGGGGGGGGGACAAGCAATTTCCTTTTTCAGTCCAAATTAATCCATGTATCTGAAAACTGGCCTTTAATGACAGGGCGGAATGAAACAGCTAGTTAATTAGCCTGGCACTGGAACATTGGAACTGGCGTTAGCGTTTGAACATTGGAAAACTAATTACACACGTCCTATCATAGAGGTAATACAAGGGGGCCTTTTCCAGTTTGCCCCTGGAGTCACAGAGAAACAACAATAAATAAGACAAGCTAATAAAAGCTACATCAAGAGGATTAGCGCTTTTATGAATAATTTAAGATGCAGCTTAAATACCTTCTGGAGGAGGGGATCTTACAGCACCATTACACCTTCATTCCTTTATGTGTATATGCAAAGTATATACACGAAGTATATGCTTCTTCAAAGCAATCAATCACCCTGCTTATTTTGCTACAATGACCAGCTCATGGAATTCCTTTGTTATCACAAATATAATGAGACCTTACAGCGGTAGCTACTGTTGAAGTCCTTCCTTAAGTCTTTAACATGTCTATACACTACAATACTACAACAGGCAAGTCTTTCTTCAGTGTTGCACCCAATACATGTGTATTTGGCTGCCAAGTCACATCAATTGCATTATTCTGACGTACACTACACATGGATGCATTTCAATTTAGGCCCCAAGGCCCTTTGACATATTTTATCATCAACACAGAGAGCCACTTGTCTTGGGAGACTGTAGAGCATTACCACATTGGCTGTCACTCAAGACACAACAACCAATCAATACAAGACAGCCAGGCTGTGTGGAAGCTGTATGATATGTTTCATGACAGCCAAGCTGGATGAGGGGAAATTGGATCAAACAGATCGTACAGTCAAACAGAGCCACTAGCTAGCTGTAGACTTGTGTAATTTGGGTGCATTTTTGTTGTGAGTTTCAAGGAGAAATTTCACTGTAAAAAATGGATGACCGACTTTCATGGAACGACATCCTTCAATTATCAAATCAGAATGCCAGAAGGCTGACACTGCTGACATGAGGCAAGACAGATTCTGATGTTTCCCCATGTGGCATCACCCCCATAATAAAGCAGCAGGAGCCAGGGCCCAACCTACCAGAGAGAAATCAATATTCCAAAGCAAAATATCTTTGGCCCCCATGGGAGACCCTGGTCAATGAGCCAAAAATATCTCTAGGTGAAAGTAAAAAAGCAGCTGTTGTATTACACCTCATCAAAGACTGCTTTAGCCCTGCTTAGTATCGTGAAACTGTAAGCTGACAGAACGAACAACAGCTTGTGATAGAAATTATTGGGGACTGTAAACAATAACCACAAAAAAACTGCACTTGGCGACAGTAGCAGCACTAAAAAAAAATGTGAATTTAATGCTTACGTTTAAAAAAAGGCAAATTCGAGTACAGTGCGGCAGTAAATTAAATCAGGATGCCGCTGCAAAACGGGTAATGCCAGACGTGTATCTCAGCATTACATGGAACGGCAACTAATGTGTGTCAGTCTGCCTGTCACGCAAAATGAACAGCCCAGGGGTTGTTTGGTGCAAATTAAATTCCAACGATGGGTGAAGTCACATTTTAAAAAAGCAATCTCATTAAATTGCCATGCACGGTCATGTATCTTAAATTACATGCCAACACCATGCAAATGCAGAAAAACTAACACCAGATGCAGACTTCAAGCACATGGCTGCTGGGGTGTTTGACAGAGACACCCCATGAACATGTTTATGTAGGATGAGATTAAAGCAAAAAGCAAAAGTAATTTCATTTTCACAGCTTTGCCTTTAATTGGAACTTCGCCTTTAATTTTTTTGTGTTTATTGTATTGTAACCCCCAACCCTACCTGCCCAGGTGATACAACAATACAAAATCTAATTTCCCTGGCCACCCTGTGCACACAGCTTTGATGTCAGGGGAGGCGGGTCAGTGACGAGGTGCAGG